>VZRO01007383.1:629943-647916 GCA_013397915.1 Daphoenositta chrysoptera
CGTGCCCTCGCGGCGCCTGCCAACATCCGCGCTCCCCATTGGCGGCGGCCGCGGCGCGGCCAATAGCGCGGCGCGGTGCTGGCGGCCGGGCGCGGTGCACGCTGGGGGCTGTAGGCTGTGCCGGGAGCGGGGACGCGCCGGGCGCTCCGGGAGAGCCCCGCTGCTGTCCCGGTGTGCCCGCCCTCCGCGCCGCCCTGGGCGTGAGAGGCGTCAAAACTGCCCGTGCAGCTGCCGCTGCTGCGCGTCCGGCTCAGGGGGGTTTCACAAGTTGAGGAAGGATGACCTCCCGTCAGATAGAGCAGCTGCGCTGCGGGCAGAATTCAGCTCAGCTCCTCCCAGCCAGAGCGTGCTGTCACCTGCCCTGACACACGCGTGGGTCCCGCACAGGGCAGGCCACGGCTGACACAGCCCCCGTTGTCAGGCATGGCCGATCCACAGCCCAGACCAAAGGAATGAGATAATGCAACACCGAGGCAGCTGGACCAAGAACTAACAGCTTTGGAGAATCTTTTTCGAACAAGCTTTCTGCATTCCCAGAAATATGGGCCAGTTGGTATCAACGTGCTGCTTATCTGCTCAACACACTAGTCCTCAGTAGTGCATGGGAGCAGCTTTAACTATTTAATGCTCATTCCTCACTGCAGTTAGCGTGGTAACCAGAGCTTTGCCACAGAGTGGGACTTGGGCCAGCATTAAGGGAGCATCTGGGACTCTGCACGCCCCAAACCCCCTTGGATATCCAGGCCTCTTCTAGAGCACGTTCCTGGAAGCAGGGAATATTCTTGCTGACTGTGCAGCACCTTGTATGCTGGAGACTCGGCCCATTGCTCGAGCTCTCAAGCCAAGGGCAGTGCATCGTGCAGCATGAGCTGTGTGCAGCCCAGAACACAGCACACAGCCAGCCCAGAGCACAGGGGCGGCTGAAGCTCCCTCCCAGGACACGCTCACCTGCCTCCTGCTCATTGCTTGTCTGCCACCTGCTCACTTCACTTGACAGCACCCGGGTTTTGTCCTGAAAGAGTCCAGGAGCAGATATTCCTTATTCACCTCTTCTGTCCTCTCTAAGCGTTTCACAGATCTGCACCATTGCTCTTCCAGGCCGGCGAGTTCTCAACCATGTAATTACTCCTCCAGAAGTCTTTCCATAACTGTGATTATTCCTGTCATCCTTCCCCAGGCCCTTTCCAGGTGTAACTCCAGCCAGGTGGCAGACATCACCTGCAAGGATCCAGGGGGGAGAGGGGGAAAAGGCAAACAAAACCTCTTCACACCTCCACCCATGCCTTCCTGCAATCTTTTCTTTTTTTCTTAATCTTCAAGTTATTTTTTCTCCCCAATCTGTCTCATTGGAGAAATAAAGTATGACCATTTATGCCAAACTTAATTTTATTTATTTTACAAACAAAAATATACATTTATTCTATATTTTCTCTCTTTTTACCACCCCCTCCCACACATAACACACTTCTGCTCAAGAACCACTTTAAAGATGGCCCAAAGCATTATATATACATAAATATACAACAGGAGGAAGGTCAGTTCATGACCTAGTGCAGAAGCTCCTCAGCAGCAGAACATGGGACATTCCAGAAATACTGGAGTCCTGCCATCAAAGGACAGGATGGATGTGTTGACAGCCTGCACAGGTGATCCTTCAGCACTGAATTTAGATGGTAAAAAGGCAAATTCATAACAGGCTTTTCACATCATCAGGTGAGGGCAGGTAAGTCCTTTCAATCAGGGTGTTGAAAGTCAACAAATACTCCTTGGCATAGAAAAGTTGCTCCTTTAGTTCTCAACTGCTTTGAAATCTTCATCTCTCTTAACTCATCCAAGGCCCAGGGAAGCTTTGCAGGTTCCCCCACTCCTTCTAACCAACAGCAGCTTGGGATCAGTGTTGTAAGCAGCACTAGGAGCAGCAGCACAGCAAGGCAGGCATCACATCATCCATCCCTTTCACAGCAAGCAGTCCAGCGTGGCTCAGGCCAACTCACAGCACTGACAGAGGAGCACGGAACATTCCTCTTACCTGGCAAGGGCTGACTTGGCCACCTGCTTGTCCAGCCCTCGCAGCCATTGCATGAAGTGGAAATGTGAAAGGCTGTGACCTACAAGAAACTACTCAGCTCTAGCACACAGACAGATGGAAGCCTTTTTTCCCCAAAAGTAAATTAAAAAAAAAAAAAGCCAGGGGGGAGGGAGCGATAGGGGCATTGTTTGTTTTCAAGGTGCCAGTGCTACTGAGGCCTACAGGGCAAAGTCCCCAGGCAGACAGAGAAGCTGCATTGCTCATTAACAAAAAAAGATAAGCAAAGGCCTGCATAGTTTTGGCAACCAATATGAACTTCATGTTCTTACTCATGTTTTCTTTCCTTGTGGTGGGAACACCTGGTAGTGAACATCTTCCTCTACCTGCTAATGATCCAAACCAACACCTCCACACTGCACCCTGCATAACAATTTCCCAGGAACTCTTACCTCAGTATTCTTCAGGAACTGGGGTAACTCAGTAAGTTGGGACAATAGATTCACACAGTAACCAAACATTGCAAATTCCCTCTTTCTACCATCCCTAGTGAAAAGTTGCTTATAGCAGATCTCCACCTACCTGGAGGACTCGGGTAGGAAAGCACCCCCAAAGCTAGAGGAATACACATCTTCATCCTTTGAAAGCACAGGATATCCCAGCAACCAGACTGATGCAGCCTTTGTATGAACAGTCGCTGGATTGGAACACCATGTCTTGAAACTTCATGCCAGATAGCTCAGGCAACAATAGTCCCTTTTCCAGCATGGAAGAGGTTAATAAGTGCCAGAAAATCTTTAAAAGAACCACTCTCCACATGCACGTAAGTATTTTCAATATATCGAGCCATAAAACGTACTCAGACCAGCAGCGCGCTGGGGATCTGAACTGCAGCGTAAGGGGACACTGCCAGAGATACACACCCATCTCCCACTCCTCTCCCACTGCAGCACACCAGCCAGCTTGATCCTAGCACCCCCACGGCGTTTGAGTTTCCAGTCACTAAACTCTGACAGCTTCGACTCATCATAGGCTTCTGCTCTGCCTCAAGCACCTGAATGTCTCTGGAGCCTTCATCTGCAGAGTCATCTTCCTCCTTCACAGCCCTCTCCAAGCCCCTGCCAGAGCCACGAGGCAGGGTGCAGATGGAAAATGCACCTACTACCTCACAGGTTTTACTCTTGAAACTCAGCCCTGATTCAGTGTTGTTACTTAGATTTTCCTGTGAGCTCAAATGCACAGCACTACAGCCTCCACAGACTGGTTCACAGCTCCTTCAGCTCAGCTAGACAGCAGCACTGTCTGTCCTTCTGTCTCCCTGCTGTTCAGTCACTTCACATCCATGCTGTGAGCTACCAGCCTTCCCCAAATGTTCCCTGGGCACACAGAACATTCCTCTTCATACCTTTTTCCCCCCGTACACTCACAACACTCCTTTTAACCACTAGCAGCTCCAATTCACAATTCTCATCAGTGCTAGCTGAAACCAGGGGTGAGCCCCAGTGACCAGCTTCCCTGTTCAGACACTATCACCACCTGTGTTATTGCATTATGGCAAGATGCAGGCAGCCACGCTGCTTGAAAAAGCTCAGGAAGACCATCTTTGCTTTCAACCACCAAAATCTTTCTATATATGAACAATATAGCAGTCAAATCATCACCCTCATCCCTAAACACCATTCCCCTAAGTGGCAGACAAGTGCTTTCAGTCACTGAAAATGAAGAGGTGCCAGCCAGGGCTATCTTCTGCGTCATATTCACATCTGGAACGTGGAGGATCAGGAAAGTTCAGTGTTTAAAAGTTTATGAACAAAACTGCTCTACATTGTTCTCAGGTAGAAACAGAAAGTGTTCTTTCCAAAAGGGTTTGGGCTGCCAACTTAGTTCCATGATAGGTTTTGGAAATCCTAAGGACAAGAGGAAAGCCGTGGCAGGTAGCCAAGGACAGATTTCCAGTGGACATCCTACCAGCTGTGGTACCAGGGAGTTTGGAAGGAAAGGAATGAGGCACCGTGTGATTCAGGTGCCCTGCCTCAGGCATTGATAGATTTCCAGCGGTCACTGTCTATGCTGTTGATGCTGCCCACGTGGTACGGCATGGAGGCCACGTCGTCCAGGTAGGCTGTGGTGTCAATCTGAGTGCTCGAGTAGAACCCAGAATCCATCCCTTCCTTCTTGGCAACAGCATAAGGGTGGGGTAGGTGCACATCCACGTCCTCGGGTTCATCCACCTGGCATTTGTAGGAGAAGAGGATCTTCGGTTCAGACCTGGAGTGATGACAGATTTAAAATGCGTGTTTAACCAGTGTGGTATCACAGCCACCTATTCTTAATTGAAATTCACCACTGTTAAGAAATTGTGCATTCAGACCTTAAGCACTCTTTAAATGAGCTTTTGGTCTAGAAATTTGTGACAGAGTAACTTGCCATAAAGTAATGCTAAATGAAGCTTTGGATGAAGTCAGAGAAATACAAATGGCAGAAGCCTGACTCTACTGTGGGAAAAGTGTTCATCTTTGGGAGTTTTGAATTACTGAGGGCAACAGCACCCAAACACTACTGAACTCCACAGCAGCCTGGCTACTGACACCAAAATGAGTCAGAACAGGAGCACTCTTCAAGTTCCACCAGTGCACACCACAAAAACCAAAATACAAACACTTGTGGATCAGCAGTTTTCATCTTTAACTCCAGATAGTGTTCCCTTCTAATTTCAAAGGGATCCAGAGGTACATTTTTGTATTTTAAAAGTACTTTATGTTCTTAGTTGTTTTAAAACCAGTTATTTTTAAAGCCCGCTGTTTCTTCCTAATGACCAAAAACACTAAACCTACACTAAACCACCCGAATTTTCCCACCAAGGTGCATTTCCCGTGAGTGGCCACACGGCGGCGACCCCGGCCAGACAATCGCCCTTTCCGGGACTTTTAACCGGTGATTTTCGGGCCCGTGGTAGAGTCCTCGGCCAAAGAGTTACTCAACCCCCACATCTTTTCTACAAATTTACCCCAAAACCCACTCAGAAGACCGTTTAAGCTCCCAGGACTCAATCCCTCATTAAGCATTTAGCTATCAATTTCAGCAGAAAAACTTTGTGCTACACAGGATGCTGACACTGAAGAAGTGATCTTCTGAAACATGTGAGAGGAATAGAGCCATCAGCTCTGCTCTGCATACAAAGGAGTCCCGCACAGAAGTGAGCAGCCCCGGGTCACACAAGAAATTCTTCAAGGGCAGAAATTAGGACTGGTTCCCTAACTGGTGTTATAGTTGGTGTCTTTATTGTACAGATTGAGAGAACCTGAGTGCAAAACAATTAAATCTAAACTCCTGTTCCTGGCTACTCACCCAAAGAAACCTTTCAGGAATGCCACATAGATGAGAGGTGCAAAGAAGCTGAAGTAAAGGAACGTGGTAGCATCAACACAGCTGTCAACAGCAAAAGGGAACATGAAGGGATTTAGCACTCAAGCACAATACAGCTGGTTAACACCACTCACATCTTCCCAAATGATCCAGTTTCCCTCCAAAGTGTCCAGAGATCAAGAAAAATAATGCTAAACAAATTTAAACTGATGCAAACTAACAGCCATTGTCATCAACGTTGTCACTGCTTCTAGACACTCGGGGGAACCATGCCAAAACCCAAGGTCTGACCAAGAGCAGAGTCTCAGTGCTCCTAATTTTGACTTGCAGATGTGACACTGATCCCTGCAGAACGAGACTCCAGATAAAAGGGTGTCTCCCTATTTCTTGCAAACAGATTTTCCTCTCTTATTACCTATTAATGGCCATACATCAGTGGATTCACACTGTTACTCTCACTCACCACCTCAAGACCACTGCAGCCCATGCAGCTCCACAACCTCTCCACTGGGAGTTTCCTGATTTACTTAGAGGTCTTTTGGCACAAAGCAAAACCAACAGGTTTATTCATTCTTAGGAACACAGCATAGGTCTGTTTTCCTGGGAGAGGCAGTGTTGGAGGATACTCAAACACAACACAAGATCCAGGGCTGCAGACCTCCTCCCCCAGTGTACATACCACAGTCCTTCTATGATATCCACACAGAGGAGGGCACTGCCCAGGCCCTGCACCAGGTTCAGCAGTGCCAGAATGCCAGCATAAACATAAAAACTCTTCCGGGCTGTGGGAAAGACATGGATACAGATGAAGCTCAACCTCAAACACCAGACCAGTGGAAATCTGATGGAGATGCCAAATCCAACAGAAGCTTCTCACCACCTTTGTCTCTCCAAGAACTGTTGAAGAATTAAGACTGCATTTTCCTGTCCCATGCTGGCAGGATTGATGGTGGTATAATGGACTAAACCATACCCTCCTGCATGTGTGTATACACACACACAATGGGTTCTGAAAGCATGGTTATGGCAACACGTGCAAAGATTTCACTGGCAAGCATCTGGAACCATAATTGAATGCAAGAAAAACAAACAAAGACAACCCAGCTGAACCAGAAACTGTGCCCTTCCAATGTACAGCACTAATAAAACTGCTCAGGAGACCCCCACAGGAGCAGCAGGGTATGCTGGACACCAGGCAGATCAGGCCCAGGACCTGTGCCTGTGACATGTGACATACATATCCCCTCCCTCGGGGTACCCACATATGGATGCCAACACTAGTTAGAGAGAGAGGAGATCTGCAAACACCTTAATAACAGCTTTTCTTGCTATTCAAGAACTGCAGATATTCTGCAACAAGAACAAAACAGAAGCATCTTAATAACGTAAAAGCTCAGATAAAAACTGTTGAGCAGCTCCCACTTAGCCTTCCCTTCCCAGGGGATGACTTGCACTTTAACATCATGTGTGCATTTCAATGGAAGTTGTTATTAAGAAGCCATTTCTTAATGCTGTCAGAAGATTATATATTTACATTATACCTGTATCACTAACTGAGCAGTAGGTCTTCTTTTCTTAATGTAATTGTTTAGCTACTAAAGTAGCAGTCTAACTGCTCTTACTCTATTCTCCAAAAGACACAACATACTAATTTTTCTAGGGATAAGTTATCAGTCCTTTACCATGTTATCTGAACCCTGAGATGTGGAATGCATCTGCAGCACAAACACATCCAGGAACCTTTTACTCCCACCTATGCTTTATCCTGATGCTGTACCCATCTATACTATGGAAAACACTACAGTTACTTACACGGCAAAGAAATCCGGTCTTTCAGAGGAGTTTTTGGAAGAATCACCACCAAGGAATAGACCTGTTGAGACAAAGATCTAACAGTTCCATGGCTGCTTGGCACCTGAACTCAACAATCTTTGCAGGGATAGTGTGTGGTATCATGCACTCCCTTACGTGTCTCAAGGCAGAGGCACAAACCCTCAGCATTAAACGCAGCACAGATGTGAAAGCCCCACAACTCACCCCCATCAGCATAAAACAGCTGCTCACTGAGAAGCAAGGGAGGGAAGAACCTCTGAGTTCAGCTGGAATTCAGCTGCCCCAGCTTACACCACTCCCACTGCACCTCTATTGCTTCAGCTTCCCCGCCACAAGAGAAGCATCAATGTCGTGCTGTAGGAGGCAGGAGGGGGATTAGGGCATTACTGTACTCAAATCATCCTCCTTGCTCCATTTAGAAAATAAAAAGAAGCTGCCAGAGTGCATGACACATTCCCAGTACTTACCAGAAAGAAGAAACAGGAGCTGGCAAGCCAGAAGTGTCTCCCTCCATGGCCATAGATATTGAAGTCTTCTGCTGACAGGTGGGCATCAGGGTACAGGATTTCCAGGGTGCCCTAGGAGAGAAGTGGCACCAACATGGTTCTGTCACAGGCAGTATCCTCACTGAAATGCATGTCTGGACAAGGGACACTACGTTTAAAAAAGTTCAAAAAACAGCTGGCCTGCCCCCCACGATGCAACCAAGCCCTGCCCTGCTTAGACCAAGTTACGCTCACAAAGAAGAGGAAGAAACTGAAGACAAGAAGTGAGGAGAAAACGAGTGGCAGGAATCTGCATCTGAAGGAAACTGGCATCAATGACATTCCAGATGGGAGACTGAGGTGGACAGGGGATGCAAGCACTTATCTAAAATAGACCAAGAGCTCCATTTCCATCTTTAAAGTAGACTTTCTGCTGAAACATCCAGAATATAGTCATTTTGGGAAAGGACACTGTCTTGTTTAGGAGCTACCATACAGACAGTGGAGACAAAAGTGCTTGTAAGCACTACTGAATCCAGATATAGCTCCAACACTTGATATTTTATGAGGCTCCTCCAGCTTTATCATGTGGTAATGATCAGCTCACTGCCTCTGCAGCCAAGGGCCTGGTCCCAGAACAAAGCTCTGTGTGTTATTCTGGCGCTGCCCTGAGTACAGAGACATGGGCTGACCACTGACATGCCGAGGAGGAGAATAAACCCAGACACAGATTGCATTGTTCAGGGACATGAAGACATGCCTAATAAACTGAGCCAGCAAGCCAGCTGCTAGTCTGAAGAGAAGCAAGAGCTCTCAGCTCTCAAAGACTCAGCAGACAAGAGGCCACTGCAGCGCCCTTACTTGGCAAGCACATGGTTTTCATGGCCCTTGAGGCCAGACCCGGAACTTGTGGCTCAGGTGTGGAAAACCTCACTCTTGTTCCAAGATTCACTAAACAAGGCACCCCATCTTATTTCTTCACCTTATCTGAGCTATTTATGCAATAAAGAGGACAAGCAGATACTATCTGCTTGTACACTGCCACAAGCATTCAGTCTTCCTCCAAAACCTCATCCAAAGAGAAAAGCTGATTCTTTCAGATAGGAGTCACGCTCTTAACTGCAAGCAAAGTCCCTTCTTCTGCAAATTCTTCTGCTTCAACGTACTCACCTGGGTGACAGAATATGCCAGAGACAGCACAGTGGTGATTGCCAGCACACGTTTCACGCTCGACTTGCTCTCCAGGTGACCTGTAATTACAGGGTACAGAAGTGACTCAGGATGTAATCCTGGTTAAAATCAGTTCTTTCCAGAACCAATAAAGGAAAACACTTGTATTTCCAGAGGCCTTCAAGGGAAGGTTAGAGCTCACTAAACCCTGTTTTGAGAGTTGAGCCTTTCACAGGCAAAATCCTACTTAAAAAACAACAGATTTTAACTTGCTTTCCTCCTGTCCACACTAATATAGAGAAAACCACTAACTCTCTGGGGTTAGTCTGCTGGGGTTACAGGAAAGAAAAAAAAAAGGAATGACTCCTGCATCATGTAGACTGAGATGCTATAAAGCTTCTTCTCAGGGAGAAGAGCTGACGGGAGGCTGGGGTAGAGAAATCTGTACTGGAATATACTGAAGCAGGCAATTTCCAGAAGCTCCTTTCAATCCAAATTTTTCTATGAACCGTCAAAAGATGAAAAGGATACTGCTCACATGTCCCACTGACAGATGCAACAGTGACACCTACCATCTCCTCTACCTCTGACCCACAGGGAGAGGCATTTGCACTTGCACAACTGAAAAAGTAGAATTACAATTGCAGGTACAGATAAAGCATTTGAATGAAGCCAGGATGGATCAAACCAATAAAGGATGGGATAAAGGAGATAGAAGGGCCCCCAAAGGGACCATCTTAAATAAAATGGGGTTGAAGCAAAGATCAGACTGTTGATCTTGGCACAAAAATCTTACCTAAACTGCACACTCCATCATATGAGTGCAGGACAAACAAAGCTCATATAAACCCTTAAATCACACAAGCCATAGATCTGTAAGTATAATCAGGCCTTCAGCCACTTCTAACTACAACTCCACAATTTGTCCTTTGTATTTATTCTACAGCCTCCTCACTTCATAGAATCAACATCACCATGAATTTACAGATGCAGCCTCTGTGGAAGGAAAGGGAATAGGAAACATTCAAAGCACTCAAAAACCTCCTGACACATACCAAAGGCAAGGCCTAGAATCACCACACTCAGTTCAATCGCCAGAAGGAAGAACCTTGTGATCTCCCACAGGATCTGAGGGATAACAGAGACCAGACAAACATGATTAGACGGAGCCAGGAACCAGTTTGAAGTTAACAAAGCAAAACTCCAGGGGATGGCAACCTCTGAAAGGCTGGTCATTTCCACAATCCCTTCTCATGCTTTGTAGGGATACTGATCATGTGCTTGTTCCAAGCGCTGTTCGTGCCTGTGGAACAGAACAGTTGTGTGGGAAGGAGCAAACAGCAGGTCTACAGAGAGGAAGTGGCCATGGTTTGCCCCAGCTCAGGATCTGTCACTTGTCTCAGATATGTTCTTGCTGCTGTGCTCCCAAAGAGCACAAGCCCACGATGACCTCAAAAGTGTAATATTAAACAAGGCCAGTTCTTAAAGCAGTACATGTGCCTGAACAAACTCTGTATTCTGCCCTCTTCCCAAGCTACTGGTCCTTAAATCTAAAGCATATTCAAGTAAAAAGCACTCCCTGTTCCAGCCTGTCATTTGCAATCTCATGTTTCATTTGATGAAACAAGACCAATAAAAAGCAGGTGAAGCAACTTTTCAGGGAGTCATGCAATAAATCAGTGCCAAACCTAGACCAAGGACACAGATTTTGGCTTATTAACCCTTTACCTCTGAACACTGAACAGTACTCTCTCTTGAAGACACATAACATTTTAGGAGGCATTGGATAAGACACTTCTAATCCCAGCAAATACACTGTGTGTGTGTGCATATATATAAGAGAACACAAAGGAATCAGACATGATAGGCTGTGTTTACAGAAAAAGCTGTCAGTAGCTGTCTTGCTACATGATTTCCCAGTTCTGCACTTAGCAGCAACACCAGAGCTGAAGAAAAACACCTCTTCCACCTCTTCTTTATTATTCAAGTCCTGAACTTACATCTGTTGGACAGAGGTGAATGAAAATGCTACAAACATCCAGCCACTCGCAACAGCAGCTCATCATAATGGTTTGACAGTAACATTAAAGGGAAAAGCAAGGGAACCACAATGATCCCAGAGAATAAAGCCCAAAGACCTGTACTCAGTGGGTGGCTCCTCTTTCCCTAACAGTTCAAAAACTGCAGAGCTTTTTGTTTTAAGTAATATTCTGCCACAAGTCAAATTACTACAAGGACAGCATGTACAAAGATATTTCCTGTTTGCTAAGGGTTCACCCTGTGCTCAGAGTGGCTGCAAGGACGTTCAGGTGTCAGTCTCAAAAGGGAAGTTGGTTTTATTTGCATCCAATATAAAAACTTAAACACTTTCAAAGAGCTGCTGGAAAACTGCAAGAGTAACAAAGGCCAGGTCTTGCCTATCCACTAAAGGTTTACCTCTTGCAAAAGAGAGTAATTTCATCCCTGTAACAGGAAACTTTTGCTACCACTATTCGTGTGTCTATTTTAGGAAATCCATTGTTTTACCGTCCTGGATGTCATGATGATTTAGATCCAGCTATCAAAACAGGATTCCATAGTACACATAGCTAAGAGTACTGCAAAAAACCACATTACTCTTGTACACACATAAGAGGGAAGCCAGAGCAGATTGCTGTGATCAGAAGTACACAAAGCACAGCCTCTGATGTCAGTGTTGCACCTACCTTGTCAGCAACCATGGCAGCATCAGAGGCGCTCACAGTCATGGAGACAACAGCTCGGGCAATGCCAACTAAAGCCACCACAAATACCTGCAAAAAAGAGCAAAAGTGAGCTCATGTCGAAGGGCACGTATGCAGTGGAGATCACAAAGCCTTCTGGAATACCATTTCCAGGTCAGCTTTCAAGCCTGATAACGTGTACTAAGGATTTCCTGTGGCAGACTAGAGTTAATTTCCTGAAAAAGATTCCTCAGACCTGTTAGATAGGAGTAGTGCCTTAGAATTTAGGAATTAACAACGGCCTCAACTGTCAGATTAAGCTCCAAAGAGTTCTTCACCCAGTCTTTACAACAGTTATCTCTACAGTCTTCCCACCCTTCATTCCACTGGGGCAGGACAGGAGAAAAAAAAAAACAGACAGAAAACATATCCCTCTGAATTACAAAACCAAATGGTTGGTATGTCTGACTAAACCAATCACATCAGATAACAGAAACCACTCAACACCAACTACAACACTTCACAACTGTGACAAAACTAAACCTGCAGTTCTCTCACTCCACACTTACAATGCTCAGGAATGCAGAAGAAAAGTCACCTGCAGCCACCAGCTTTAAAACATCTTAGCCTGCTGCACAGTGCAACACAGAGATCCCCAACTCACTTCATGTACCATTGAAGCATGACAGCTCAGCAAGGCTCAGTCACCCTGTGCTGTCACAGCCATACTATGCAATTTAGAGCTCAGTTGGATGTATCTACACTCCACTGTGCCGACTTGCACTCTAAGAAAGTGGATTTTCCCAGATAAAATTCTGAGTCACAGGCTGATTCTAATGATGAAGGTAGGAGACAGCTAAACTTAACAGAGAACCAAGAGTCCAAGCTGATTCGAGGGTGGTTGCAAAATGGAAATGACCAATAAGTGACCCGTAGATGACTGTCTCCTTCTTAGAGGAAGAAGGGATGGCAATGGCATGAAAGAATACAACAATCCTTCCTGGGGTGGAAAACTCTGTAACAAAACACTGACAAAAAGGAAGGGTCCCTGAATATAATGGTGTTCTAGAGTTGCAACAACTCACTGGAGAGGAACACACATCTTTTTGTTTCCTCTCTAAGCAGGTAGACTCTTCCCAATCTGTTAACTCCAGATTAATCACCAATTTCACGGGAAAGCATTACTTTAGGACATGACAAACACTCAATTTAAAGGAAGTCCTCACAGAACACACTTCCATCCTCATTTCCTAATAATATACTCCAGAAATGAGTATGAAACTGAGTTAAAGCATTTTCCTCTATGACTGTGTGCTGGATTTGGCTGGGATACAGTGAATTTCCTTCACAGTAGTTGGTATGGGGTTGTGTTTGGGATTTTTGTGCTGAAAACTGTTGATAGCACAAATGTTTTCATTACTGCTGCACTGCTCTTACACAGACTGTAAGGCATTTTTTGCCTCTCACCCCACTCCAGCAGCAAGTTGGCTGGAGGCACACAAGAAGTTAAGAGGGGACAACTGGGACAGTTGACCCCAACTGGCCCAAGGAATATCCCATATGGCATCATGCTCAGCACATAAAGCCAGGAAAAAGGAGGAAGGAAAAGACTTTCAGAGTAATGGTGTTTGTTTTCCCCAGTAACCATGTGATGGAACCCTGCTTTCCTGGAAACAGCTGAACACCTTCCTGCCCATGGAAAGTGGTAAATGAATGCCTTGCTTTGCTTTCCCAGTGTGCACAGCATTTGCTTTGGCTGATCAAAATGTCTTTATCTCAACCCACAAGTTTTGTCATTTTTAGTCTTCTGATTCTCTCCACCGTTCCAGTGAGGGGGAGTGAGAGCTGCTGTGTGGGGCTGAGTTGCCATCCAGAGCATAAAGTCAGTTCACTTTTCTCCCTCTGGTTTATCAAGAGTTTTCTTTTTCGAAGTCTTTGGCACAAACTTCTACTGACCATATGCATTACGGGAAACACGTAGGAAGGTTTAAATCCAGACTGGAAAGGGATGGTAATATTTTTTAAAGGTTGAAACATTTGTGGGTATACCTGGTTATCCAAAACTGTAGAGAAGCCCAGAACCCCAACTCTTGGCCTGAAAGAGCTACCAACACTTCCCAACAAAGATTCAGGTGAGGCTACTACGTCAGATTTGGTTTTGAGCTGCTTGGGCTTTGCCATGCCAGCACCTGTACACAGACCAGGGAAAGAGGTGTCCATCTAACCCAACTCAAGCACACATTCACTTCCACAACCTGTACTAATCTCACTGAGGAAGAACAATCACATTGTTACATACTGAGGCAAGCCAGGATATCAAAAAGCTTCTGAATGGTCTTTTTGAACAAATTCAGGTAGGTTTTTGCATTTATGATGTCCTGTAAGCAGTATCACAGGGCATCACAGAACTGGCAAGAGGAGAACAGCAAGATCTTAGATGTTTGTGAACTGTAACTGTACTTCTGTTTCCACATTAAGAACTATCAAGAACATGATCAAGTCAGGGGTCACTTTGACATGAAGTGAAAGAAACGAACAAGGTTAGGTTTCTACATTCCCAGACTAACTAGAACCCTGTCACATCACCATTTTCTCCAAGAGATGACCAAGCTTTTCAACAGCTTCACACAAATTATTCTCCTTTCCCCACGTCAATGAACAGCCAGGTTTGTGTCCCATGCTACTTACTGCAAGGAGCAAAGAAAGAATAAGATACTAGATTCCAAGACATCAAAGCAATAAAGAAAGAAAAAAGGAAAAGAAAAATGAAATCACCACAGGAGAACAAAATCCACTCAAATCCAGCAGATATGGTCCCAGTATCTACTAAAAGCTGAATTCAGAGAGTGCAAAAAAATGTCTGTGTCTACTTCTTGTAGTACACCTTCAACAAAAAGCATATTTTATCCCTGCAAGAGCCAGTCTAGGCTCTCTCCACTAGTTCAGTGACATTGTTCATGAGTGGTAATATAAAAAAACACTCCTCAGAGTGGTACTCACTAGTATGTAGAATGTAGTGAAGATTGGGCTGGAAGTGACCCGGATTTTGGCCCTGGCAGAGGGCAGCTTCCAAAGAAGAAACATAAAGAAAAGCACATTGGGAACCAGGAGCAGAAGATCCCAGTAGCGGACTCTGCAAAAAGTAAATAAAGCAGGTTTTATCCCTGTTCTTCAGCCTCTAGAAAGGAAGGCACCAGCCCCAGTCCCTTCTCAGCCAAACTGAGAAACAAATAAAGCTCTTTCCCTTGGTCCAGGGTCAGACTGTGATCCCATTTCCTCCAACTCACCTGGACTTCCCAATGTCTTCATAGAGCAACAACAGGCACTTGTGCGGCACAGTGATGTTCGTGTCGTTGATCACCTGCGTTGTCATCGGGGACAGAGTTGTCACATTATCCAGAGCTGTCACCAGGGCAGCTGAATGTGTGACGTTGTCAGACACAGAGAATGTCATCACAGACATCATGGACTGGAACATCCTGTCTTCCTTCTGGTCCAGGTCAAACAGAGCAAGACAACCGCAGCAGGGAAAAAAAGCAATATTAAATCAGTTGTGAGTCAGAGCTATAAAAACACATCCTTGACATTAGGCCCCTGCACAACTGCTTCCTGCTTGGTACAGCCAATTATCATCATGTCAAAGACTATTAGACAATGAAATGCCACCTGCCCTAAATCTGCACACAGCCATTAGAGCGGTCAGTACAAAACCACACTTTGATATCAGAGTAACAAGCACCTTCAAATGATGCTGTGGTGGGATTAAATTTTGTGATTATTTGAGCTTTGGGAGATTCCTACAAGAAATCAAGACTCAACAGCAATGCATGGCATTATCAGATGGAGACAAAAACCCTACTTTACCAGGACACTCATTCTTGGTCCCAAGATCAAGAAGTGACAGTCAATGACTTGATTTCAACTACTGCAAAGAAAAGATGAAGGCCCTTACCAAAAACCATGGCTGTTACCAACCCTGAAGTCAGAGAGCAGGGAGAGCCTCACATACACTCACCTTAAGGGACTGTACAGAGTCTTCACCTTTCAAACCCAACACTGGCAAAAACCAAGATTCAGCATTCTTTTTCTAACCCTCTGCAAGACACCAGAACTATTCTGGTTTTGAGCAAATCTCTTCCCACTCTAAAGCAGAACCCTGACTGTTAAGGTACTTCAGTAGCTACAAGCTGAATACAAACACAGGGTCCAACCACCCCTCCTGACAATCCCTAGAGAAGAAATCACAGACAACCCACAGATGCAAAAATTATAAATCTCTGTCAGCCAACATCTTAAAAATGCACATTGCCAGGGACAGCACTTGAGCAGTCTGTGTGTTATAGCTAATCCAGGATTTATCTCAAAAAAAATTCTCCCTGTTTGACTCCAGCCCTGACTTGCGTGGTGAAAACTGACAGCCCCTCCGACAGGGCTCAGAAGGTATTTTCCCTCAGAGGTTCTGGGTGAGTCACAAGCTGGAAAGCATCAGCACAGCCCTGTGTCATCTGCCGAGCTTTTCGAGTTCAGCAGCACCTTCTCCACAAATTGCTCGAGACTGTCAGTAACAGGCTCTTCTTTCCCTTCAGAGGCTGAGACTCTTCCCAGGTTCTCTAAGGGGCACGGGCATCAACTCACCCTCAGCCAACAAACCCTCCCTTTGATTCATCCTTGCTGACAGATACTCCCTGAGCTGGGACTTCCTTCCGTGACTGCCGTATGCTGTGCTGCATGAGAGGCATCACAGTAAATAAACACACAGACCTGGAAGGAGCAGCTTCACGCCAAGATGGCAAAGCCTGGGCCAAAAAATTCTTCTTCTTAAGGAGAGGTTCCAGCAAACAACCTTCACACACCAAACTTATCCCTGGAAATGTCCTCTCTTCCCTCCACCTACTCACTTCTCTGAATTGTTACGAGAAGGATTTTCTCTTAACAATTTTGCTGCGTTCTCTTCCTCTAACACCGCTACATCTCAGTAGAAGTGAGGGCAAGTACGGTCACATTTGCCAACACAGAAAAATTTCAACATGATTTTTTAAAAAGATGAGAAAAAGTAGAGAAAAACCTCAGAGACCACGGGCAGAATAACATTAGCAACTGTGAACCATCACAACCTCCTAGCAGCTCTTCTGGGACAAAGAATTCCATCTGCCTGTCACACTGAAAAGAGCTCAAGTATAAAGCTATGAGATATTTACATTAGAAAAACAACTTCTTATGAAAAGAGCCAACAGGCTCCATTATTTTTCGCTAGAAGCCACCTCTATCACGCAACAGCAGCTGCTGATAAGGAGAGGAGTTGGCCACATATAACAGAACTCCAGTCACGAGGTTTCAAAGGGCAAAGCAGAATCAAGCTCACCTCTCAGCCAGGCTGCTTACTACAGCCTGGTACTTGTATTCTTCCTCCCCAGATAAAGTGTACACAAAGCAGAGCAACAGAACATCCAACGTGATAAGAGAGGGCAGCCAAGGCCATCAGACACTGTGGTCATGCTTTTCTAACAGCTAAGGCCTACAGCAAGGATGTGGAGAACTGGCCCACTCCTGTCCAAATCAACAGCAAAAATCCCACAGCAACAGGACCAGGAACTGATGGAAAGGATCCAGCTAGGAGCTGTCATCCCCAGCAACACTGCTCCTCCCAGTACACTGTCCTTGCCCTGTCTAGTCCTAAATAAATCCAGTCAGCTGAGCATATCCAAGAGTTCACTCGCCACACCCTGCCTCCACGGGACTGCCCGCTTCAGCCAGCCCAGCCCATGCACTGGGATAAAATCACCCAGAGCCCCATGGAAATAAACCAGTGCTGCAGTCGTGGTCTCCCCTCTTCACCCAGCAGGCAGCTCTGTACACCAGGAAACGAAATAAAATGTTTTTCTACACTCCAATTAAGTCAGGCTGACCTGGTCAAGGCCAATTCCTCACTCCAGGCGCTGGACAAGCTGCGTTTGGAACAAGACCACAGGCATGACCCCTGGGCTGCAGTGACAGAGCTCGGAGAAAGGCTCTGCTGCACCTTCAGGGAAATGTTATCTCACCAATGGATATTGTTCCTTGAACCATGGCACTGTAACAGTATCAGAGCTCCGCGAAATTCAGAGCTCACATCACTCACAGTTCAGTCTTCTTTCAAAGCCCACCTACAGAAAGGTAAATTACACACTGCACAAGTTGCAGCCGTAATAAAAAATTGAAACATTTCTTTCTTTCTGCAAACAGCATCAGAAAGTCTCTTCAATACAGATCGTGATAGGGTTAACACTGCTTCTTAAAATATGCTATTTGTGTAATAAAAACTGCACTGACCAGATCCCTGCTCAAATACAACTGTTACTGCAGTAACTTAAATGCTTAAAAATACGCCAGAACAGTAAAAAAAAAAAAAAAA
>VZRO01007383.1:647967-674824 GCA_013397915.1 Daphoenositta chrysoptera
AAAAAAAAAAAACAAAAACCCCCCAAAAAAAAAAAAAAAAAAAAAAAAAAAAAAAAAGGGAAAAAAAAAGCCTCTTTTTTTTTTGTTCTCTTCCTTTTTAAGAGGGCTTTTCAACCCTCTGTTTTGGTCACAACAGTTGCATTTTTCGTTTCACTCTTAGAACTTAAGACAGGGATTTTCCCTCAGTGATCGAGGTGCTCTCTTTCAGTTTCTGTCTCACATCTCTTTCTGAACTAAGCTTAAAAAGAAAGGAACTGCAACAGGAAAAAAAAAAAAAAAAAAAAAAAAAAGATGAAAAATACCGAAAGCAGAAGTATCAACAATAAGCCCAAACCCTCAGAGACAGAGAACCCTAGCCCAGAGGTGGATTTCAGAAATGCATATCCCGGGGTTTTTTCTGTTTTGGTTTTGATTCCTCTGGAAGGCGGGTGCACAACACGCAAGAACAGCAGCAGTGCGCGGTCACTCGGTTCTAGGCTGGCCCGTTCCGCAGGCTGCTAAAGCCGCAGGGCTGGGGGCCCGCCGCAGTTCCACCCCGCGCTCCGGCTGCCCAGAGGCGCCCGGCGGTCCGGGCACGGGGCTCCCGGGCTGCACCGGGAGGCCCTGGGAGGCCCGCGGCCCCCGCCCCGCACGGCCTCGCNAGCGGCCCGAGCGCAGCGCCGCGCAGCCGGGCGGAGACGCGGCCGCCACAGCCAGGGCTCGTCGGCCGAGCCCAGCGGCGCTATTGAGCGACGGTCCCCGAGGCGGCTCCGGCCGGGCCAATGGAAGGGCGGGCGCTGTCAAAGGGGCCAAAAAAACCAGCGGGGCGAGCCAATGGGAGGGGCCGGAAGGCGGGACTAAGGGGCCGAGCCCGCCGCGCGTTAAAGGCGCCTCGTCCCTCGCCCCCCGGAGGGTTCCCAGCGCGGCGTGGGGCGGGCGGGGAGGTGACCCCGCGGCTCGGCGGTGCCGGGTCCGCCCGTGCCGGGCCCGCTCTGTCCTTTACAGCCCGATCCCACCCCCGGGCCGGCCCGCACGGCCCAGCATCCCACCCGTCCCACCGGCGAGCCCTCTGCGATCCAGCACCCACCGTCACACAGCTCCGGGGCGGAGCGGGATACACCCGCAGGAATTCTGCTGGGGCTGTGGATGCAAGGCAGGGCGGTTAATAATTGAGGGAGATCCGATAATAAGTTCCTGCGGGGGAGAATGATTAACAGCCTTGGAGTTTGGCTTTTAAGGAGAGTTCAAAGCTGACCGAACAACAGCTGCTAAAGGGGAACACCATCAATAATTAGCAGGATTTGGAGGTGCAAATACCAGGCAGACAAAAGAGACGCTTGGTATAGTAAACAAGGAAGTAACTGTGACAAACGAGCCAAGATTTATATAGGAAATGAAAGGAAGTAACCAGCTAAGCACCAGCACGTTATTCTCAGCAGTAAGAGCTGGCTGAGAGGGGAGTTCCGAGGAGAATGTTTGTTGTCTGAGTCATTGCAAGGACTGGAGGATACATTCTAGCATGGTTTTCTGCCTGTGGCTCACCCGTGGCTGCAGGGTTCGCTTCTGAAGGAATGCCAGGCTTTTGCTAAGCTGAAGTTTGCTCTACAGAGCCTACGCTTATTTAGAAGATCCATACATTGGTCAAGTTTGCGTGTTCTACTCTAGCAAGGACCACGCACAGAGGGTTCCAGGCCCTGCTTACACATAAATCTTCCTTAGCTTAAATCTGCTTGATCCTCTTCTCAGGTGAAAATTTCCAGCTACACCTCAGCAAAGCCTCATGAAGGGGTTGTACCTGGAGACTTGCCTGCCTCAGCCCTATTCCTCTGATTTTCTACTGGGTTGAAACAGGTTTTCATGCTGGTGTCATGACTTTGGAATGACATCTGGAGAAGCCAGTCCTTAGCTTGTCTCATCTCACACTGTCGTGCGGGTTAATGATATGTTGCAATATTTTGACACATTCCATTTATGAATCCAAGCTCAAAGGCTTGGCTGACACCAAGATCTCCGAGTTACAGAAGGGACACTTCTGTTTGAAGAGAGGTGGAGTGCTTCTGCTTAAAAAGTGCCTTGGTAACAGACAAGTAAAATCCATGTCTTCTCACTTGTAGCCTCAGGCACTAAGTAGTTGAACGTGTTACCTCCCACATAACTGTGTCAGGAGAGATTTTGCTTTCCAATCCACCTGCTTTTCCCATCTGATTCAGCTTGAGGCTAGAGCCCAGTATTTTGGACACCAGGTCCAAGAGCTGTTTCATGGTCAGGAGCCTGCTGGGTGCCACTGCAAGGACCGTGACACTTCAGCTCCTGCTTTCCTCACTGCTTGTGTGAAACAGGAGGTGGGGGGCCCACGCTTACAGTTCCTTTGTATTAACCAGTTGTTGCCTGTCAGCCCCAACGGGGTGTGTGCAAGCATAACTCTCCTGTTCCCACCTCCAAGCACTGCTCCATGCCCTTAACTGCACACATCCTTCCACTTCAGCTGAGCACTCTCTGCCTCATCCCCTCCAGCAGGGCATAAAGATGGCAGGGCTCACTGCCTTTGTCCTTGCTGTGTCACTTGGTGTTGCCAGGCTGAAGCAGGACAAGAGGTGATGCCCAGCAGCCTTGATACAACCTTGAGGGCCCCAAGGAAAGCTGGCACTTGTTGCTGTACTGGCTGCAGCCTGCTGTGCTTTGGCAATCTCACTTGCCTTGCAGGTGTCAGAGGTGGAAGGTGCAGACATGGTGTCCAGGACAGCATTACACCTTTGTATCATCACCAAATTCCACTCTTCTGCGGCATTTTATCTCTCTCAAATACTCTTTCAGCTTTTATTAGATCAGTCTACTGAACAGGATATTACTTCTCGTCTGAATCTGCTTTGCTGCTCAGGTGCTGAGCAACTGCAGGGACAGATGTGCCTGTCTTGTTTCAGAGCTGTTCTATCAGCCTACTGATTTCTAGTATTGGGCATAAATTTGCACCACAGGATATCACCTGAGCTGCACTCCTGTGTCTCTGCCCTTTTTTTTTCCAGGGGAATTCAGTCCCTAGGGCTCTCCCTGTGCTGCAAGAAGCCATGAGTCTGCAAAATCCTAGTGATGTGGTTGGATGTTCAGGAGTTTGGTGCTCAGGTGAGGTCACCCCAGTGAGCAGCCTGGGCCCTGTCTGCATCTCAGCCCTCTCACATACCCCAGTCCGTGTCTCCAGTGTAGTGGAAACCCTGTCCTTTACATGGCAGCAGCCTGATTTTAGGGGTGGTTTTAGCTGCCCAAGCTCAGCTCTTGTCAAAGAGACAGAGCATCCCAGCTCAAGCACAGGACCACTTGTAGGTGGCACCCAAAGTTAGCAGTGAAAACATGGACACAGTGTGTGGTCTTCCAGGAAGGAAAGACAGAAAAGCTGTCTGTCCATCCAGCTGTCCAGTGCCTGGAGAGACAGTGGCACCCTGTGGTGACACTGGCTCATCACAGTGTGTCATCTGGGCCTTGTGAGACAGCACCACCTTAGCCAGGTCCTGGGCTGCTTTTTCTTAAGCCACAGACTCATTTAGGTTGGAAAAGACTGGACATTAGGAAAGAATTCTTCATTGGAAGGGTGCTCAAGCATAGGACAGGTTTCCTGAGGAGGTGATGGATTCCAAAACCATGGAGATGTGGTGCTTTGAGACACGTTTTAGTGGCGGACTTGGCAGGGCTGAGTTAACAGTTGGACTCCATGACCTTGAGGATCCTTTCCAGCCTTCATGGTTCTGTGACTCTGTGACCTCTAAGATCACCAGGCCCATGGTGGTCTCCAGGAGCCTACAAGTGGGGGCATCTTGGGGGTGTCCCTGTGTCTGTTTCACTCCGAGCACCCGCCAGCTCCCTGTCATGTGTCACAGAGAAGAGGCTGAGCCACTCTCCTATTTATATCATGATGCTCCTGCTTTGCTATATTAGTACCAGCCTGAATCATCCAGCTGGGCTCCTGGAAGAGCCATTTCAGATTGTCAGCTGCCTCTTCGGTCACTTTTGCTTCTGGTGTCTCCTGTTTCAGGGTCACTGTCCCACGCCCGAGTGCAGCCAAGAGCAGAAATAGCATGACACTAAATAGTGATCAGAAACCCTTCAGAGAATGCAGATCTCCAAAATCCAAACCACCTGCTGTTATGCAAGATCCTGTGGCCTGGGAGGAAGCATTCCACCTCCTTGCCAAACATCAGCCCACTGCTTGTTTCGTCTCTCTAAATTCCTCTTGCTGTCTCTATGGGACAGGTGCTGTTCTTTAGTTCCTCTCACAAATGGCATTTGCTCGCTGCACT
This sequence comes from Daphoenositta chrysoptera, assembly GCA_013397915.1. Classification (NCBI taxonomy): domain Eukaryota; kingdom Metazoa; phylum Chordata; class Aves; order Passeriformes; genus Daphoenositta; species Daphoenositta chrysoptera. The sequence continues at coordinate 652,236 of VZRO01007383.1, forward strand.
GAACAGCTGGGGAGACAGATGTGTCTCCAGAACAGCTCCGATCAGCTCCCTGTTACTGTTAGCACATACAGGCCAACATAAGAAAAAAAAAAAAAAAACAGAAAGAACAACAAAATGCCAGAACCTCTTTCCCAGCTCTTGTCGTTTCAGCGAGAATCAGAACAAAGGTGATTCAACTGGGTCAGTGGCAAACCCGGTCAAGCTAGGCTTGATTTCAGCTGCCAAAGAGGCAGACGTGAGCACGGGAATTCACAGCGGGATCTCTCCCGTGACTCGGCTGCCCGGCAGGAGGAGACCCCTCGAGCCCAGAGGGAAACGTTTGCCAAAGTTTGCCAGTGCCGCCCACCAGCCCCCGAGGCCCCTTGGCCGGGGGTGGCCGGGGTGGCCCGGGGTCCCTCCCGCTCCAGGCTCCCGCCCCCCNGTCGCTCCCGCTCCAGGCTCCCGCCCCCGCCTCATCCATATTCACCAGGGGGCGGGGCCGCCCGGTCTCTCCATTATTCATGAGGTTTCGCGCGCTTTTCTGACCACGTGGGTCGGTTTTCGCGCGGAACCCGGCGGGGCAGGAAGCGGCGGAGATGGCGGTGAGCGGCCGGGCCGGGCCGGGCCGGGCCGGGCGGCGCCGGNGGGGGTGCGCTCGGCCGTGCTCCCAAACGCCGTGGGAAGGAAGTTTCCCGCGTGCCCGGCGCCGCAGAGGAGAGAGCTGGGCCGGGGCAGGATCGGACCCTTTCCCTCCGCTCCGGCTGCGCTGCGCTCGGAGGATGGATTTACCCCGTCTCCCCCCTCCATACGTTTCCATTGTCATTTGCGAGGAGGGCTAATTGTTATAACTCATCGGTGATCCATATACCCGCTTTCTGGCCGCGGCCCGCATCGCAGAGGCCCCTGGAGGCACTGAGCCCCTCTCTCCCCGCCGTCCCCTGCCCTCACCCCCTCCTGTCCTTGCAGGACTCCTCCGAGTCGCAGGCGGCGGTGACCAGCCCCGTGCGGAGCTCCCGCCGCGGCGATACCTTCACGTCCAGCCCCGGTCGGGACCTGCCACCCTTCGAGGATGAGTCCGAAGGGCTCCTGGGGACCGAGGGGCTCCCCGAAGAGGAGGAAGAAGGGGAAGAGCTGATTGGGGAAGGGATGGAAAGGTAAGGAAATCGTTTGGGGGGGGTTGTGTCCGGCGATGGGGTGCTGGGGATGGCAGTGCAGCCAGCGACGTGGAGGGGGCTCTCAGGCCTTGTGGGATCACTCTGCTGTGCTGGTAGCTGGGGTGGGGGGGCTTAAGAACTGCTGGGCAACCGAGAAAGGTCAGAGTATGGTGTCCTTTGAGTCCTGGAAGAGCTGAGCAAAGTGCCGTCATGGTCCAGGGTGGGTAAACCAGGACCTGCCTGGATGTATTATGTGCATCCAGCGTAGCTCTTTACTCCTGCAGGCATGAATTTTGATGTTGTTTTACTCAGACGGGCCTGCCGGCAAGCTGAACTTTACAACACAAAGGCTTGAATGCTGGCATTCCTAACAGTGGAGCTGGAGCCCTTGGCATTCCTAACAGTGGAGCTGGAGCCCTTTATTGCAGGCCATCTTCCATTGGGAAGTGCCTTCCTGCTCAGCAGTTCTGTCCTGCTGCAGAACGACTGTCCTGACACCTGCCCAGCAGCAGCCAGAGAAGGGCTGCAGAATTGCTTTCCTGGCCTGATGGCCTGCTCTGTGTGTGTGTGCCAGGGACTACCGCCCCATCCCCGAGCTGGATGTGTATGAAGCAGAGGGCCTGGCCCTGGACGATGAAGATGTGGAGGAGCTGACTGCCAGCCAGCGGGAAGCCGCCGAGCGGGTGATGCGGCAGCGGGACCGCGAGCTGGAGCAGGGCATGGGCCGCATGAGGAGGGGGCTGCTCTACGGTAGGTGCAGCCAGCTGTACCAGCTGTGCCACCCCGTGTGCTTGGTGATAACCTAGCCCTCTGTGGGGAGCTGGGCTCTTTACCCTCGGGATAGCAGGGAGGTCTCTAGAGCTCCAGTGTATCTGGGCTCCGAGGGAAATCACTGGCTGTGGGCTTGGCTGGATTCCCTGGTGCATGATTCCCTTTCCTTTGGGTTTCCTAGGAGCTCATTTGGTGTTCTTCTGGTTACTGCTGAAACAATGTTAGGATCCTGGGCCTGTATCAAAGGGTTGGGATTCTACCAAGCGTATGCTGTAGAGTTTGTTGGCGTTGGTGCTCCTGTACAGACTTTTGTGGGCTGGATGGAAGGGCTTTGATGCACTTCAAGCCTGTTCCATGGTCTGTGCATTAATGGACTTGAATGTGTGCTGTTGCATACAACTCTTCCTATTCACACCCTTAGAATCTTAGCTATGTTGTGGAAAATGCAGGAGCAAGTCTAGGACTGGATTTAGGCTGGGCCTGAGATGTCTCTCGGTTTGTATCCCGGGCTGTGACCTCTTTACTTCCACAGCCCATGCAATCCCACTGGGACTAATCCAAAGAGTGGGAGTGGGAATCCCAGCTCTTGAGCAGTTTTTCCTCCCAACCCTTAGACAGTGACGATGAAGATGAAGACCGTCCTGCACGGAAGAGGCGGCTGGCAGAGCGGGCAGCCGAAGGCTTGGAGGAGGAGGATGAAGACATGATTGAGAGCATTGAGAATCTGGAAGACATGAAAGGGCACTCAGTGAGGGAGTGGGTTTCCATGGCAGCTCCCCGGCTTGAGATCTATCACCGCTTCAAGAACTTCCTGAAGACCCATGTGGATGAACATGGGCACAATGTCTTCAAGGAGAGGATCAGTGACATGTGCAAAGGTAGGGCTGGCTCATTGGAGGCTCTCTCTCTTCATGTGGGTCACGGTACTTTGTGGTGATCCAGTCCAGAGGTGGATATTTTTCTGCCTTCCCTCTTTGTTCTAGACATTGAATCAGCACTTTAAGAAAGCCTGATGCTGATGGAGATAAATGAATAATGGAAGCATGTCTACTGTCTTCTTTGATTCTGGCTGACTAATTAGAAGGCCCCTGGCGTCTGCTCCTCATTAATATTCATATCGTAGAAATGCTAGCAGAAGAATATGTGGGGCAGCAGACAGTGGTCTGCAAGTTTGTGATCTGAAAGAGACAACAATTGCTTGCTGTCTGCACCAGTTACTTTCTCACACTGGAAACTGGATTATCCAGCGAGGGGACACAAATAGACCTTGTGACTTTGGAAACCGTGTCAGTGTTGCAGCCTTGTATTCTGACTAGGCTTTGCCAGAAGAAACGGTCATTAAGGCTGTCATTGATGAGTTTTAAAAGCAGAAATTGTCACATCTAGGAACAGCTCATGTAGCTGTATTTGTTGTATTCCTTCTTTATATTGAGCAGAAGCTTGAGCAGTGGAACAGGATCAGTTTTATAAAGCTAGGAAATAAAAGCTATTTGTCTCATCCATTTCCACGAACATAAGACACAGGAGATTTTTTGCCAGCCATTCAGCACACATAATGTCTCTCCTATTAACTTCTGTTTCCTGGAGGTCTCTGAGAGTGTTGTGTGTTGGGCTGAGGCTTTTGAATCTCAGGGACACTGAGCCTGGGAAGTATCTGTGCAGAACTGGAGAGGAACAATCACAAGCCTGGTACTGATAAAGAATTTGTTAGAGAAATAAATTTAAAAGGCTTTTCCACCCATTTTCAGATTGTTAACCTCTAAACATTTTTCCAGGGAAAGTGCAGAGATGTGCTAACTGCAGCCTGTAGGATACAGGCTTGTCTGTTCTGGCTATCCTTTGCAAACTCCTTGAGGAGTCAACAGGCTGAAATTACAATTCACCCCATCTTTTTCTTAAGAGAACAGAGAGAGTCTGGTGGTGAACTACGAGGATCTGGCAGCCCAGGAGCATGTCCTTGCCTACTTTCTGCCTGAGGCCCCAGCAGAAATGCTGAAGATCTTTGATGAAGCAGCCAAGGAAGTGGTGCTGGCCATGTACCCCAAGTATGATCGTATTGCTCAGGAGATCCATGTCCGTATCTCCCACCTCCCTCTGGTGGAAGAGCTGCGCTCACTCAGGTAAGAGCAGAACTACCAGCAGTGGCTCTGGGGGCTGCATTAGGCTTTGGGGTGCTCAGGACTCACCTGTGAGCTAAACCTCTGGGTAAGTCTAACAGGACAGCTGAGCTTAGCACAGGAAAAAAAAATCATACTAAGGATGAACTTTCAGCATCCCCAAGGCATACTTGTGCCTTGATTGTGCCTTGCAGCAGGAGGGTGTTTTGCCTCTCTGCAGGCATCCAGCGTATCTCTGTCTTTCTTCAGGCAACTGCACTTGAACCAGTTGATCCGGACCAGTGGAGTGGTGACAAGTTGCACAGGGGTCCTGCCTCAGCTCAGCATGGTCAAATACAACTGCAGCAAGTGCAACTTCATCCTGGGACCCTTTTTCCAGTCGCAGAACCAGGAGGTGAAACCTGGTTCCTGTCCAGAGTGTCAGTCTCTTGGCCCCTTTGAAATCAACATGGAAGAGGTAAGAGATTATGTGCTTGCTTGGATGAGGTTGGCTGCTCATCCTGCTCCAATTCCTGTTCCACCCAGCCCTGCCTTGGCTCCCACCCTTTGAACAGTTTGGTGTGGGGAGAGGGGTCTTCTGCTATATCCAGGGGGCTGTGAAGATTGGTTCAGTTGAGCTCTTGACCTGAATGACTCAGTTTAGCAACCGAAAGTAATTTATTGCCACACTGTAGGTGTTTGGATTGAATCTTTTGCTACAATCATCTCTGTGGTACAGTTATTTATTAATATTTTTAGAAACGCAGGCACACGCTGTCCAGCTTTCCTTCCCAGGTTGGGTCAGCCTGTCCTAATCTGTCAGCTAAGGAAACCAGAGAGCAAAATCATTGATGTGGAGAGCTTCTGACTGTGACTCTTTGCTTTGATGCCTTTAACAATCACAAGTGGAGCATCCTTCTCCCAGGAACTGCTCCAGTATTTAGGTGGACAAACACTGTGGAGGCTGAAACACAGTGGTGAGGTGCAGCAAAGTGCATTCCTGTCCCCACTATTGCCCATCACACCCTGGAATTGCTCCTCACAACCTCCATGCTCCCATGTCCATGGTTTCCTAACTGAAGTACAGTAAATCCTTGAGTGGCCCTTCTCTCTGAGGTGCCTGTGAAAAGCCACGCTGGTGCCTGCTGGACTTGCAGGGTCACTTTGATTTTGTTGCTGCAGACGGTCTATCAGAACTACCAGCGCATCAAGATCCAGGAGAGCCCTGGGAAGGTGGCTGCAGGCAGGCTGCCCCGCTCCAAGGATGCCATTCTGCTCGCTGACCTGGTGGACAGCTGCAAGCCAGGAGACGAGATTGTGAGTCCATTGCTCAAGTGTCGGGAGAGCACAGGGTGAAGTCTGACAGTGACATCACAGGAATGCCTGTGGGGATTTGGGGAGGGTTTGTCCTCAGATGCATTTGAGCAGCTACTTTTGAGCCTTCCCTTAAAATGGAAAGGGGGCTGTTTTGTACTGTGCAGGCACTGACAAAACATTTGCTGCTCCCAGGAGCTGACAGGGATCTACCACAACAACTACGATGGCTCCTTGAACACTGCCAATGGGTTCCCAGTGTTTGCAACTGTGATCCTGGCCAACCACATCGCCAAGAAGGACAACAAGCTGGCTGTTGGGGAACTGACTGATGAAGATGTGAAAGTGATTGTGGGTCTGTCCAAGGATGAGCAAATTGGGGAGAAGGTGGGTCAGCCTCAGACATCCCTTCTGACAGCTTGCCATCACCTGGCAGCTGGATCAGAAAGTGGTGAAATGGGTCAGCTGGCCAAACAGTGGTTAAAGGAACCCAGTTAAAGAAATCCCAGTTCTCTCTGAATGGTCTTCTGTAACTCTCAGACAGCTGTTGATGAGAGTCTGTTATAGGAGGGAGGTAAATAAGAAACTTTCCTTGTACTGTTGGAGGTCAGTTTTTCTATTTCTGCCATTCTTTCTCTGAGCCTTCTAAATCACAACAGGGCTGGAAGACAGGTGAGAGACACTCAGACAGTGCTTATATCTGATCAGGTTTCTCTCCCTGTGTCTTAGAAGCCAAGTGGGGAAACTGTTCTGTGAGGCCATTGACAGCATCTCCAGTCCCCTAAGGGGGATGTTATTGCTTAGCTTAAGTTGTGGTGGAGATTTTAGCTTTGCTTCCTCTATATGCTAAGACCTGAATCCAATACTTGAAAGAACAACGGTCCTGGATTGGTGCATGTTCAACCTCACTTGGGTCAGATTTAATTTCTATAATGGGGGACTTCACTCAGTTGCCTTGGCTGTGCTCTTGTTACAGTGACTGCTCTTGCAGTGGATGCAGCTTCAGCTGGGCCAGGAGTGTTTTAGCATGAGTAGTCTCCAGCATCAGGTTATTTTCAGAATACCCTTGAGGAAATCAGCCAGTTGTTCTGAATATTTGACTGTGATGACAATTCGTGTGCAGCACAGCCCATTCAAGTACTGTCATGTGCAGTGAGTAGGCCTCTGATCAAGGTCTCCAGCTTTACAAGAGCTGATAACAGCCACTGTGATGTGCCTTGTGTACAACAGGGTTGTGGAGGCAGTGGCAGCAGCTTCCAGCACCAGACTAAATAATCTGCCATGCCCCAACGGCACCATTTTTGTGAAGCTCCTTTAGGCAACAGGGGGTGGGTCATTACCTTTGAAAAAGCCCTCACACCCTGGATGATAAAATACTCTTTGGAGACAGCAGTATCTTAAGAGTAGCTTTAGATATGGCACCTTGCTGATGTTTGTGCAAAATCCTGTTCAGAATGGGAGCTGGTATTCCCTGGACAACTCCTCTGCTTCCTCTTTCAGATTTTTGCCAGCATTGCCCCATCTATTTACGGACACGAAGATATCAAGAGGGGCTTGGCTTTAGCTCTTTTTGGCGGAGAGCCCAAAAACCCAGGTGAGTGTCACTTGTGTCCCTTGGTCCTGCCTCACTTGGGGGAGAGCAAAGGGACCTGGTTTATCTGTGCCATTGCAACGAGAGTGGTTAGAGTTGTCTGTGTGGCTTGGTAACAGACAAGGTTTAACAGACTGAGGGATATCTCTGATTGAACTGGCTGTTTTATCACACTGAAAACTCTGGTGTGACAGTAGAAATGCTAGGACTGAAAATAGCTCCTGCTGCAAACCTGGGCAAGTTTTTACCCCTCCTCTAGGAGGCCACGTTTAATGCTCCTTCAGAGGTTTGACCTTGTGGCACCCTGATTTGTTATCATCTCCTCAGAAGGATGTGTTAGGCTGTGTCAGCAAGGTTAGGAAGTCTTGTTTTACGAAGATGACTGCCTCCAAAACTGACTTTCTCTCCCCCTCAACTTTCCTGTGAACTGGTTGCCATGCCTGCTGGTTGCCCTCCCTTCAGCTCTGCGGTGCTCAGGGCAGGGTTGCTGTCAGGCCATGCCCTCAGCTGCCACATGGCTTTACCATTGCTTTTGCAGGTGGCAAACACAAAGTTCGTGGTGACATCAATGTGCTTCTGTGTGGAGACCCTGGTACTGCAAAATCACAGTTTCTTAAATATGTGGAGAAGGCGTCGAGCAGAGCAATTTTCACCACTGGCCAGGGTGCTTCTGCTGTGGGCCTCACAGCCTATGTGCAGAGGCACCCAGTCAGCAAGGAGTGGACTTTGGAGGCAGGAGCCCTCGTGCTGGCTGACAGAGGTGTCTGCCTGATTGATGAATTCGACAAGGTGAGCCCAGCTTCATCTCTCTGGGAAGGATTAGCTGTGAAAGGACCAGCTGTAAGCTCTGTCCTCTTGAGGACACACTGTAACTCATGGTGACATCTCCCAGATGACCAAGATTCCTGCAGTTTGCTTAGGCCCTTGCTGGTCTATGGTGCAGTTTGCTGCCTTTTCAGAGCATCTGGAGCTGATTCCCCTTGGTGTGTTTGGCAGTGGGGTATAGACATAGATTCACTCTGAATCATTCTTGCTGTCCTGTAGATGAATGATCAGGATAGGACCAGCATCCACGAAGCCATGGAACAGCAAAGCATTTCCATCTCCAAAGCAGGCATTGTCACATCCTTGCAAGCTCGCTGCACCATTATTGCTGCTGCAAATCCCATAGGTAAGTGCTGAGAGACCGCAGGACCATGTCAGGCTCTCAACATAAATCCATGGTCATGAGAGCTGTGGCACAGCTTCCCTTCCCTCTGCCTGGTTCCTTCAGTCTGGAGCAGAGATCAAGCCAGCAGAAAAGTCTTCAGTAATGTACTGGAGGCCTGTCCTTCCTCCAGAGCTGCAGCCTAGGGGCCTGTTTGACTTGGACTGTGTGTGTGAGCAGGTGGGCGGTACGACCCGTCGCTGACGTTCTCGGAGAACGTGGACCTGACCGAGCCCATCATCTCTCGATTCGACATCCTGTGCGTGGTGAGAGACACCGTGGACTCGGTGCAGGTAGGGGCTGTGCCAGGAATCTGAGCCTGTGCTGGGCTTTAATGCTGCTCTTGGGATGCTCAGCTGCAGCTGCCCATTGAGGTTTTTCTGTCCAGTGAGTGTGCTCAGTGTGTGTCGGTGCCCTGCTCTCTTGTAGGATGAAATGCTTGCCCGGTTCGTTGTTGGCAGCCATGTCAAGCACCACCCAGGCAGCAAGGAGGCAGTGAATGGGGACACTAATGAGGTCATCCTTCCCAACACGTATGGGGTTGAACCCCTTCCTCAGGAGATCCTGAGGAAATACATCATCTATGCCAAAGAGAAGGTCCACCCCAAACTCAACCAGATGGACCAGGACAAGGTGGCCAGGATGTACAGTGACCTCAGGAAGGAGTCTATGGTGAGGAAAGGAGGGAAGAACTGTATGTATGTATCTAGACTGCAAATCAGCCTGAGACTGCTCCAGCATATGTTGACACATTCTTGCCATTCCCATCACAAAAGTCTGTGCCACTGTTTTGTGAGAGACTGGCAGATCCTGCAGTGTCTGCTGAACAGATGATTCTTCATCTAAATGCAGAGTCTTGCCTGTTGGTGATGTGTGGACTGATGGACTGGACACATGTACAGTGCCTGCCATGGCAAAGTCCTTTTGTTGTCACCCAGTCTGGCAGGCCCACAGGAGATGTTTGCATTCACTCAGATCCACATGCTCCTGGTACATTACAGGGAGCCATTATCTGTAGAAATGCCCTTCTTTTGTCCGTGGGATGTCTCAGGCCCATTTCATGCTCTCCAAGTGAAAGAGGAATTTGTTGAGGTGCAAGGGAGATTTTTGGAGCTTGGGAAAATGATACCCTTTTTGATAGGCTTTTTGTTTCTTTAACTCCTAAAATCTGCTGGAGGAAACTGAATTGCTAGTCTTGGAAGGGCCCTAAACAGTGTCACAGAGTGACCCCCACAACATCCCCTTGCACTGTGATGAATTCAGATGAACAGGGAAGCTGTGCCAGGCTGTGTGGCCATGCCAGCAGGTGGCAGAGCCTCCTTAGCCTGAGTCACCCTCAGAGGTGCCGAGAGCTCCCTGCAGTGTGAAAGGACCCAGATCCTGGGCCGAAGGCACCTGTTTTTGCCCCATGTCTTGGATCTTTCAGTGACATGTTGCCTCCTCCCCTTTGCCCTCAGGCAACGGGCAGCATCCCCATCACGGTGCGGCACATCGAGTCCATGATCCGCATGGCCGAGGCGCACGCCCGGATGCACCTGCGCGATTACGTGGTGGAGGACGATGTCAACATGGCCATCAGGGTGATGCTGGAGAGCTTCATCGACACGCAGAAGTTCAGCGTCACGCGGAGCATGCGCAAGGTGGGCGCCGCCGGAGCCGGGCCTGCGCCTGCACCCCGGGCCCGCGGGGTCGGCTGCAGCCTCCTCGCACTGCCCGGGCTGTGGGAAGAGACTTGGTGCTCTGCAGGACTCTGTGCTGTGGGGACAAGCACTGAGCCTGTGTAAATGGAGTACTGCGGGTGTGAAGTGTTAGGGAAGTTCCTTGTCTGACCATGCAGGAGCCACTCTGGCAGTCACGCTAATGCCACCTGAGCTGGGAGCAAGGCCACTTCACAGCTATACACACCACACTCGTGGTCAGACAAGGTTTCCTTACCAGCTTGACCCCAGGTTTCCCACAGCAGAGCCTCAGACATCTGGATACTAAAATAATTTAAGCTCTAAGCTGGGTGCCTTTGAGGAGGGACCCCAAACAAGGCACTGTTCCGTGACTGCCCCTCATTAGTCTGTGGTGAGGCAGTGTTTTTGTTGGGCCTGAGAAGGAAGTGTACCTCAAGCCTCTTAAGTCAAAAGCAGTGCCATGTCTCATCTCTTTTGACACCTTCCCCGCTATTTTGGCACAGGGCTCCCGTGGCTGCTGCTGCCAGGTGGTCAAGCCGAGCAGGCAGTTTATTTCTTCACATTTTTATTGGGCTCTCAGGGTACAGTTAACCACAGGGCAGCACTCACTGTGGGTTACTGTGCAGCCTGCCCTCTTCTCTGAGTAGCAGGGGCTGGCTCTGAACAGCTCTTGGCTGGCCACAGGCTGGCATTTATCCACTGTTGAGTGTCTGCCCTCTGTCTGGACGACTCGTGGCCTCCCTCTTTGGCCTCAAACAGCCAGCCAAGTGTGAGCGTCTGCTGGGGAGGCACAGGGCAGTCGGGGTTAAGGAAAACTGCTCTGTGCCTTGCCCAGGGCCAGCCCTCCCGTGGCTGTGTCCCCGTGGGCAGCACAACTCCACAGCAGTGCACTGCCGGCCCCCAGGAGGCACCTGGGCCCCTACAGAGATTCCAGATGGGAATAAGAGCAGTCAGCAGAGGAGGCGTGGCTGTCAGAGGGCTTCCACTGCACGTGCAGGTGGCAGCTTGGCAAGGCCAAAGTCACCTGAGAAACGCTAAGGGCACAGGTGACAGCAGTGTCATTTGGTTCCCCCTGTGCTCTATGGGAGGAGGGGGTTGGTGGATGTCGGGGACTGCCCTGCATCACTGCTCTGATCCTCATGGCTCCTCTCATCCTCCCTCCCAGACGTTCTCCCGCTACCTTTCATTCAAGCGAGACAACAACGAGCTGCTGCTGTTCATCCTGAAGCAGCTGGTTGCAGAGCAGGTGATGTACCAGAGGAACCGCTATGGAGCCCAGCAAGACACCATAGAAGTCCCAGAGAAGGACCTGGTGGACAAGGTATGGGCTTATAACAAGCTGCCTCTGGGACTGGTTCATGCTCTCTCTGCAGCCTCAGAGCCAGAGGAGTTCTCAGACATTCCCTTCCTGCATTATGATAGCATAAAAAAGACGGGTGTTAATCAATATAACCCAGCATCAGGACCGTCTCCTCTGTATCTTCTCTCTTGCTTGGAAGTGCCGTATTCTTCCCTCTCTGTTCTCATGCACCCCCATAAAGCTTTGGGGTTGGAATAGTAAATCCTGCAGCATGGTGCTTATGCAGGTAAATGAGAACTCAAGTTCCCTGACATTATCTACATTTGAAGAAGCAAAAAGCAGAAAAATCTATGTGTATGAGCTTTTCCAACCCCTCCTGAGGCTCCCTTGCCTCCTCCTTAGTGCATCTTCATCCTGGTCCAAAGGCTGCACTTCTGACTTGGCCATTCTGTGCAAAGTATTGACCTTGCTTGGCACTAAAGCAGCTGGGTTAGTGCTTTTCTGCTCTTTGCATCAGATGTGCAGAGTAACTACTTCCAAAGCCACAGCTTGGTGCTGCCAGGGTGACCACCCCCAGTCAGATGTCTCCCTTGCAAAACTGTCCCACTGGGTGAGGTTTTGGGGTTTTTGGGTAGCAGTTACATTCTAGCTCTGGTGGAAGTTAAAGGATGAGCTGAGAGCAGGCAGATGCTGAGCCAGCATCCTCTCTTGGCTCAGCTCAGCACTGCCAATGCTCCTTCCTCCTGACCTGCAGTCTCCCCTGCTACTGCAGTTCTGGTTCCTGCTGAGCAGAGCAGAGATTGCTGACTGACAAATTTTATGCAGCCTCTGCTACGGAAAACCACATAGTACTTTGATTGAATAAACATTTACCTCTCCCCTCCTCTTCCTCCCAGGCTCGGCAGATCAACATCCACAACCTCTCAGCCTTCTATGACAGTGAAGTATTCAAGATGAACAGGTTCAGCCGGGATGTGAAGCGGAAGCTGATTGTCCAGCAGTTCTGAGACTGGCAGCAGAGTCTGCCACGTGCTTCTGTGAGATGAGACCTCCATCTTCCAGCCCTCCAGGAATGCTACAGAGATCCTGAGCTGGAGGGACTAGGCTGCACATCCTCTTGCTTGCTTTGTGCCTTATGGATTAAGGGAGTGCTGAGCTGCTGAAGACCTTGTAAATAGAACAGAATTAAGTAGTTAAATGCCCTGTCAAGTCTGTTTAGCAACTTTGTTCACTGTTTTGCCTTGTAGCTAAGCACAGCAGGGGGAGAATTGCTGGCCATATACATGGCATGTTTTCTGTTTGTTTGTCACTAGTTGTTACGGGCTCCTCTGCAGGAGGGACCAAGCAGGAGCATTTGGAAAGCATTCTCCATGCCCCTTGGATTGCAAGCACCCTCAGGGATTCTCTGTTCCCGTCTCTGGTGACTGTACAGCCTGATGGGTGATAATTGAAACTGCTTTCAACTCCCCATGAACCAGCCAGCCTCTCTGCTCCAGGCCTTCGTGCCTGACACTTGACATTTCCCCAGGTGCCCTCATGGGTTGACCTTGTGCTGGTTTCTGCAGGGGAGGAGGGGGCAGGCAGAGGAAGATAAGAACTGAAACAAAACATAGCTCTTTCTGATCTTAATGATGATCTGTGTGGGCAGTGAAAACTCCTTCAGTACCAGCTGGGGAATCTCCAGAAACCCTAGTGGAGAGGCTTCCCTTGCCTTAGCGGGTGTTATCTCTGTGCAGCTGTCAGCAGATGTGAATTTACAGCTGAATCCAAGTGCTAGGTTTGACACCTAAACTGAACACCCATCTGTTGAGGGTGAAGTACCCATGGTTCTGGTTTGGGGCATGGCAGTGGAGGAGGCCTAAGATGGACAAGTTCAGGGAGGACAGGATGGGCTCAGTGTTCACATGCAACTTCGTTAAGTATGTGTGTTTTAAATACATTTGTTTTTCAATACTTTTGTGTTTCCTCCTCTTTTGGTAACTCCTGCCACCAAGAGTGGAAGTAAGAGCTTAAGTGAGCAACCTGGGTGCTGCATGAGCTGCTCAGGAGTTTAGTAGGGTTGGGTTTGGGTACAGTCACATCTCATATTTGCTCTTCAGGTTAGTAGGAACTGCAAGTGCTGGCTCTCAGCTCTAGCTGAGACATGTGTGGACTGATAGCAGGACACAGTTGCCCTGGACAGTGCCATGAATGCTGCCTTTCCCATCAAGAGCCTGCCTGCAGTGGCTCCCTCCCTGTCTTGCCTGTTTATGTTTGTCCCATCACAATATTTCCCACCTCCCTTCCTTACACACACTTGGGTTAGACAGCCTTGATCTCAGGCCTTGGCTGCCACTTGGATTCCAGTCTGGGAGCAGCAGTAACCCCTCTCCAGGCTGCAGCTGAGCTCTGCAGTGAATGTGCTTTTCCTGGCTGGAGTCGCAGGACCTTACGGCATCTCCCGCCTGAGCTCGGGAGGATTTGTGAGCTGGCTGCTGCAGTTGTGTGCTGGCCAAGCAGAGGTGTCCCTGGCTGTGGACGCTGCCACCGTGGGGTTTGTCACGGTGATGTGTGAGATGTGTGTCCTCCCAGCCCGGAGCCAGCAGCGCTGGAGCCCTGCTGGGGGCTCAGCACATGACTCTCAGCCTGAAGCTGGCTCTGCGTGTTGCCTCCTCTGTCTGCCAGCTCCCTCCTGTGTATTTGTTTAACTGTTTTGGCTGTTTTTTTCCCTTCCTACTGGGTCTCTGTCTACCAGGACTTTGCAGGCAGCCCAGAGAGACACTTCCCTGGTATTCCTTCCCTGCCTGAGGAAGCCTTTGCCCCTGAATGTGGGCCTGGATCGGGTCTGTGCTGGGGATGGCCGAGCTGCTGCGTGCCTGTAACTGCCTGGTGAGGTCCAGTATGGTTCTTCAGGCCTGACACAGCTGTTAGCACCTTACCTCCTAACGCCAGAGGCCACAGAGACTGTCCCTGGGGACAGCACCTTGGAGCACTTGCACACTGTGCCCAGCTCTGTGGGAACCCACATACCTTGCTGGGGAAGGTCCTGGTCCTGAGAGAGCAAAACCAGCAATAGCAAGGGATGAAACAAGCTTGTCAAGCAAACTGGTGTGTCGTGGGGATGAATATTGGGTGTGGGAGGAGAAAGGCTTTGTGTCACACTGGAGAAATGGAAAATGCTTCCGAAACCCTTGCAACCTTGTGAAGCTTCTGCTATGCCTGTAGTGACCCCCAGTTAAATAGGCAGCCAAACGTGTCACTGCAAACCATGAGAGATACACAGGAATGGATTCCTGATTGTCCTAACTCCTTGCCTTGCTGCTGGACAGGGCTGTTGACAGGCACCATTCAGTTTTGTCCTACAGCTTTCTCCTGCCTCCTGTGCTCTGGTCCCACCTCGCTTGGCACATGAAGTGAGCAGTGGCAACAGAGAGATGCCGTTGTTGGAATCACTTGTTTGTCATTTTGCTCACTCTGCCTCCCAAATCCTCCACACAAAGGCAGTTGTGCCCTCCCACCCCGTTGTGTTGCCAGCATCCAGCAGCGCAATGAATTCTTGCAGCTGCGCCCTCGCTAATGCTGGCATCAGCCGCTCAGTGGAGTGTTAATGCCAGTCTGAAGGCATGTTCCTCCTCTCACGGCCACTGAGCTTTTCAGGTTCCCTGGAGCAAGCTTTGGCTGTTGACAGCATCAGGTGTCTGGTCTGGACAGGGGTGCAGACAGGGGTGAAAACAGATGCTGCTCTGAGCAGAGACTGCCTTCCAGGAGCCCTGGTCCTGCTGAATGTAGCGAGGATTTTGCTGCAGGGCTCTGGAGCTCGGCAAGCCAAGCCACACTCATGGAACGAGGAGTTGCTCCCCTGACAACCTTGAGTTTAGCCAAGCCTGTGCACTTGGCTTCTTGCTGTTGTGATTCAAACTGCACAGTGCCCCAGGCAGCCAGGGGCAAAGGCAAGAGTCTGGGGGAGGTGAGGTCTGCCCACAGCAGGCTGTGCCTGGGCTCAGATGGAAGATGATAAGGGTGCTCCTTGTAAAGGAGACAGGGCTTTATGGAGACAAGTGGTCTCCTTTCTTGTGGTCATCTTCCCCTTGGGACTGGTTGTTGGCAAATGCTGGGTCAATCTGCCTTCAAAGAGCAGCTGGATTTGAAAAGGGCATGATGGGCCAGATCCTGATCCAGTTTAATCTGAACAAGCTGCGTGCACACTCCTGAGAGAGCAGCAGGGCTCTCTGCATCTCATAATAAGCTGTTTGACTTTAGCTCAGCACAGAGCAAATACACACACAACACACACAAACAGTGCACCACCTGCTTGGGGTGCATGAGCGAGTGCCTGCAGATACCAGCTAATTGATCAGCATGTGTGACCTGGGAAAAAGGGACAGATAGAGCTTGCAGGAAAGGACTTTTCATTCGCACTAGCAGGGTTTAGCTTATGCCTTTATTGTGGCCATAAACCAACACACTACATCTGCAAGCCCTGGGCTTATCCAGCGTGCCACAGGTCGTTTCTGAGTTTGCCTGTCAAATGGCAGATGCCCCTGAATAGGGCAAGTTCTACATTCAGTAATGTGTGTTTCCCCCAAATTAATGCCAAAGTCTCTTGGAAAAACTAGCATATTCAGCATTTCTGGACAGGCAGTGTTTCACTTTCTCCCATGCCAGACGTTGGCTGAATCCTGCTCTGTCCATCTCCACCGTGTTCACTAAAGAGCTGTCTGGAAACTGGCTGACAAGAACTTTCCCTGTGTAACAGTGCTCAAGATGCAGCCGTTATGTTGGATCACTCATCTTCCCATCCTAGAGCAGTCCAACCAGGAGGGCTGTTTCAGGTGCTTACAGCTCTGCCCTTGTTGAACTCAACTTACCTGAATTCCAGCACATGAAGGCAGCATGGGAATATGTTTACAGCTGATGTGTATCCACAGATACAGGTGAGTCACTGAAAACAGCTACATCTCCCACTGTGCTGCAGCGAGGATGCACTCTGAACTTCCTAGTATTTTTCCATCTCCTAAAATACTTTTCTACTTAACAAGGCAGAGCCAAAATTGGATCAGGCTTCTGCTGTATTTTGCATCTATTATGCAGTTCTTGCTGCCATCACTGATTTAATGTCTCCATTATCATGGAGCACTGGTCTGCCAAGGACTCCAGCCATCCAGCATGCTCCTCGGCCTCCACGAAACAGCTGTGAGCAGCCTTAAGGGGCTGCTGAGCTCTGCATCTTTACAGCAAAAGCACACTGGAAAGGCTCGTGCTCCCTTCTGCTCATCTTGCAAGTCACTTCTCTCTGAAGGAGAGGTGAGGCTGTTGGGGGAACTCAGAGGAAGTGCCAAGTTTCTTCTCTGCGTGATCTAGGGCTCAGGGAGATCTGACAATAACTGTCCTGTCTAAAAGATGCTGTAGATCTTCAGTCCCACCAAATCCCATAGAAACACGTATGTAGGAGTACCAATAGTCCCCATGAGTCAGTGTGTGGCTCTCCTCAAAGCCAAGAGTTACCAGCCTGCTTCAGGTACAGGCTGATCCCTCCACTCTGAAAACACATACCCACATTCCAGCTTAGTCAGCTATTAAAATACCAAGAGTTTTTCTGAAGATTACAATAGCCTTTTCAGTTCAGTAAGGACAGCTATAAACCACCTCTGGGTTCCACCCAGTGAAGATACTTTGCCCATTGAAAGACAGAAACTCCCCCTCACCTTCTTAAGTCACTGTTCAAGGAGAGAGGTTTATATTGTCTAGGCTCTGAGCATACTAATAAGCCTTAATTGCCCTGACAAGGCTCTCCTGGGCCTCTATCCACATCTATGGCCTGGGACTCTTTCTAAGCTCAGCCTGGGGCCTATATGAGCTTTGAGGGGGGAGTACTGGTTCGTGTCTCCCTGTGCCTGCTCACAGTACCTACTGCTTTGGGCTGTGATCCATGGACTGCCTTCCTGATCTTGGTCATCTTCTGCTATGGAACTGCCAAGTGATTCCTGGATGATGTCTGACTGTGGCTGCCATCAGCAAACCTTGGCTCTGACCTGGGGACTGACTGGTTTGGTGTTGGTCTGGCTTTATCACTGTGAGCTTCTCTGAGGATCTGGACTTCTGGTTGAATCTGGGTGTCATCTCTGAGTTGCTTGTCTGTCTTGGGCACAGGGGGCCTGTCCTGCTGGCTGCTGTGCTCAGCTCCCTGATGTGTGCTCCTCAAACCTGGTACAGCGAGGGTGTGACAGTCACTTCCTTGGGCTCTGGTCACATCTCTAAAACAGGCAGAGCTAAGACTAAACCTCCTGTGCCTTGTCATCAACCTCTTGGCTTTACTGGGCTTTATCTTGCTTGTCCTTCTGCCCCAGTCAAAAGCTTTAGAAGATCTGAGGCTTGCTGCCCTCATGACATCTTCACTTCTGCAGATATTTCATCCCTTCCAGAAAGTCATTTGCTTACTGGCTGAGTCAATAAGCTCAACACAGAGATAAAGGGGTTCTGTAAGCTGTACAGAGGCCCAGGTTAAATGATGTGAATAGCCCCAAATAGATGTACTCCTTTCTCCTTCCTGGCTGGGGGCTCAGAATTCACCTCTCATGTAAATAGGGGGCTGTGACCATCCCTCTGCTCTCCAGCTCCAACACAGCAACGTGACCGGGTTGCCATTCCCCTCGAGTGAGGAGCCCTGTCCCCTGGGCTGTGAGGAAACCTGTGTGAGCTTTCAGCTGGCGAGCTGTCTGCCTCCTCGCCCCAGGTGTCTCTGTTAAAGGTTATTCTGGCCCCTTAATCAAATTCAGTGTAGCGCTGTTTTGCTCTGCCCTCTAGGAATCCGCTGAGGTTTGCTGTCAGAGTGGCTATTAATGCAGCAATCAGCTCTGCTTTGGTGAGGAGAGAAACGGGAACCTTCAGGGATGGAAGACAGCAGGGGCACGTGGAAACTGGGAAAGTAAAGCACAACTTGTTCTTATTCTTCACCTGCACTTTACAACAGGGGATGGGAAACAAGCAGGGCTGGTAGCAGCACTGTGTCCCAGGTGGGCAGTGTGCCCTCCCCCAAGGGGAACAAGCTGATGCAGAGATTAAGAAAGGCTCAAACTGGTACAGAAGAATCTTGCTGGGGCTCTAAATAGAGCAGAATCTCTTCCCTTCTAATTACAGCCTATCCTGGAAGGCATTAGTTGCTCCAGGTCACTCCTCTTGAAGTGTTTATTACACATCTTCCCCAGCAGGATTTTGGATGAGAGCAGGAACTGTGTGTTTTGCCCAGAGAATGGCTGCATGCCTGGGCTATGCAGGAATAGAGCGGGTACCCGCCCCTGCTTGGTACAGTCAAAATGTTTCACGGTGTCCCAGAATTAAAAAGGCTAAGTCAGCAAATGAGCTTATATAAAGCTTGTCGGAGGCTCTGAAGTAAATTCACGTATTCTGGAACAAGGGAGAGGTTAAATCTTTCCTTGTGCCTAAGGAAGGAGGGGCTGGACAGGGCAGGGAATTTTCCTCTGCTGGAGGGAGGAGATGCCAAAAGGCTGTACAGCTTGATAGAAGATTGTGTTAAATGGCATGGTGTGCCACAAGGCTGCTGTGTCACCCAGCCTCTGTCCCGAAGAGCTGGCAATCAGGGTAATGGGAACAGCCCATTTCTTCCTTCTGATCTAAGAATGGACACAGATCACCTTTTGCTGCCCTGACAAGTGCCAGTGGGCAAAGAAAGAAGGGTTAAATCCTTCTCCTGGTACTAGTGACATCTTGCATTTTCTAACACTGCCAGAATTTAACATATGACTGTTTATTTGTTTTGCTTATTGTTTACTTTCTTGCTCTGCTGAGCACAGGCAATAGATCACTTTCACCTTTGTAGCTGAACTCAGTTTTGCTGTATTTAGGAGAATAAAACATCTCACCAGCATATTTCAAGTTAATGAGTTGCTGCTTTTTTTTCAAGTGGAGTTTCAAAATAAGTTAAATTTCTCTTGAGATTAGACTTTGTGGTTAGTTTCTTTTTAATTGACAAGTCTCAGGCACCAAATTCTTTCCCTTAGCTATCACCTCATTCCTCTACCTCGGTAGTATTTGTTTGCAGGCATCTTGGAACAAAATGTGACCCTTACACTGAAATGGGAAAGCTGGCTGAATTTCCTGAAGGCAAAAGCTGTTACAGTAACTCACAGGGGGAGAGAGCAGAAGGATTTTCAGTTTTGCCAGCCTGAAATACACGCTTGCTTTCTGATTCTGCCTAACAGACGTAACTGTGAAATTGAACAATTTTGGGGAAGAACAGAAAAGCACAGATAATGGTAATACCAAGAAAAATTTCTGAACAGCTTTGAAGCAGCTATAAAAAAAGCATTTAGTGCAATTGTAAAGCCTCTTTTACCATTGCTCTGAACATCGTATGAGAATATCTACCAGGTAGGGAGGCTGGAGGGAGATCAAATGAGAAATGACAAGCCTTTGACTATAAAGCTGTCAATGCCTCAGAAGAGAGCCAAGCCAGCTGCACCTATTCCAGGGAGTGTGAAATGGAGATGCAGGGGCTGTGCTGGGTTGAAGTTGGTGCTGCTTTTTAAAGAGAGCTGGTGTTGCCCATCTCTGCCGGTTGTTTTCTGCTCTGCTGGCAGCACTGACCTGGCTGATCGATGTTGCCACTAATTTTATTTAATTTCCTTGCCTAAGATGTATCTTCTCCTTTCATACTCCCCCTTTGTTGCTCAGTCTGAGATTGATGTATAACGTCAAAATAAATCCAGGGAGCGCCATGAGCTTCTGAGATTTGGGAGCTGGATGCGGCAGGGTCAGGAGATCTGAAAGGCTTTTAGTTACCCACTTGTAGTAAGCCACCTGCATGCGAAGACAGCCAAATTACCAGCAACAAAGTGAAAAATGACAAGAGCATTCATTAAATGCCATGCCTGGGCTAGAATCTGAGTGCACTAAAGTGTTTTTATCTCATCTAATGGGTAAGCGACAGCTCAGTAGTTCCTGCTGCATTTCCTGCTCGGTGGGGGCTGGGGGCTGCATTGATTCTGGGATAAAAAGGACTTTCAGAGCCCTGGATGGATGTGGTCTAAAAGAAGCCAAAAGCGAGTACTTTGGTCCAAGCCTGTCGGCTTTGCCTTGCCATGCTGGGGAAGGGGTGCAGCCAGTCTGTCACCTGCCCTGGTCATACTGGGGGAAGCTGCAGCACCGGAGCAGACGATGGAAGGAAAGAGCTGGCAAAATGAGGCTGGCAATTGCACAAAGGTGTGCCAGTGCCAGTCTGGTAGGAGCTGTAAAGGTCAGTATCGATAATTCTGAGTACCCTCAGGTGGCTGCTTGATTCATTACAGGGTTCAGCAGGCTATGGCACATTGACACCTTTCTCTAGTTGTTGAAAAGCAGCAAGGTCATGCCAGAAAAAAAGACCATGAATTTTTCCTCCAGGAGATTCACTCTTCAAACCACAACAAAAAAAGATCAAATTGTTACAGGGAAATAAAGACTCCGGAGTATTTTTAATGAACACTTATTTGAGGAATAAGAATGTTTGAATTTAAAATCCTGGTCACCTTCAGACCTATGCCCTGCTGTCTCAGCGACATGCTGTGGGGGAGAGGCAGAGCACCGGGCACACGGTACAAGCACTGCAAGCACAAAAACATTTGGTGAGGCCGTGACAGTACAGCTGTTTCCTCACTAGAAACTTGCAATGTTGGATTTTAGCATCCCCTGCCCTTCTGAATATATGATGAGAAAATTGTTTTGAAACCAAAGAGAAAGGTTCCCAGCCAAAAGTTTTCCTAGGAAAACTTGAAAATTATGAGCTGAGTGCCTAGTGAAAAGGGACCAATATTCTTTCAGGTCCTTTGGTTTGGAGTCATGCAATGTTTGTGGTCTTGTGATGCTTGACCAGGTCTCAAATATTTGACCAGGTCTCAAACACTCATTTGGGGATGAACCAAGAATTGCACAGCTTTTCTGAAGGGCGACACGCTGCAGGCCTGCAGGAGGGGAGTGGGATGGCTGCAGCCCATCCAGCTGGCAAGAGGGGTTGAAGTGCAGGGAGCTGGCATGTGTTCCCTCTCAACTGCTGTGGTATTACAGGATCTGTTGAGCCTTATTTCTTGGGCACCTGTCTGACAAAGCCCTTGCTTGAGTCATTTACTGTAATGTTGTGCCCTGAGGCCACTAAAGATGTGTTTAATTTGAAATTTAGTGTAATTGAAGCAGTTGGCCTTGTTGCTGTAATAACGATTTTCAGCGGGATATTCAGCATGTTCCTTTACTGTGCTATCCACCAGAACTGCTCCAAGAGCTACAAACCCAAAAACTGCTGCAATATAGATATATTTTTTTAAACTGGACACAGCAGTTTGCACAGAAGGGCATGAAGAAGGGGATATCAGCTGAATTAGTATCAACGTGACAGCCTCAGATATGGTGGTGACACACCACAGAATGGTTTTCCCAGCAGGTGTCAAAGCAGCTGTCCCTGCCAGGGCAGAGGCTCCAACACGGACCCAGCTCCAGAAAACAGATGCAACACCCCAAGCCTCAAGAGTGATGAAGGAATCAACAAGAAGAGATGCTCTGCTGGACCTCCTACTAAGGAGCAATGAGAGGCTGCTTGGGGCTGTGAAGGTCAAAGGCAGCCTTGGCTGCAGTGACCATGAGATGGTGGAGTTCAGGATCCTAGCACAAAACTGGGAAGAGCTGCATATCTGCATATCTTTATCTGGCTGATAAACCAGAGAGTCAAGCATCCATCCAGAGGGACCTCGACAGGCTGGAGAAATGGGCTGACAGGAACCTCCTGCAGTTCAGCAAGGCTTTCAAAGGGCTGCACCTGGGGAGGAACAATCTCATGCACCAGTATATACTGGGGCCACCCAGCTGGGAACCAGCTTGGCAGGAAATGACCTGGAGGTCGTGGAAACACCGAATAAAATGTGAGCCAGAGATGTGCCTTTGCCACGAAGGTACTGATGGTATCCAGGGCTGCATTTCCTTCCATTGACAGGGCCAGAGGCAATGGGCACAAACCGAAACACTGGAGGTTCCTTCTGAACATCAGCAAACACATTTTTACTGTGAGGGTGACTGAGCAGTGGCACAGGTTGCCCAGAGAAGGTGTGGGGTCTCCAGCCTCGGGGATACGCAAAAGCCATCGGGTCATGGTCCTAGGAAACTGGCTGTAGGTGTCCCACCTGAGCAGGGGCTTGGACCAGAAGGGGAAATGAATTTGCCCAGCGGGAGAAGTTTTTCCAGGTGATGAAGTGAGGTGGGAGCTGAAGCGTGAGGGAGAAGCGGTGGCCCCGTGAGCCTTGGGCAGCTAAAGAGAGGTCAGCAGGCGGATGCGGAGGGTCTCTGGTTTGGGGGCCGTCGCTGCCGGCCCCGGTCTAGCGGCTGACGGGGAGCTGCCCTGCCGGGGGCTCTGCCTTGCCTCCGGCGCATCCCCGCTGCCCGCGGCGGGGGCCGATCACCCGCGCCCGGCGCAAGCAGCCGCGCCGCCGGCACTCGTTGTGGGCACCGGGGGCGGCGTGCGGGGCCGCGGCCGGGGGGCT
>VZRO01007383.1:675200-708378 GCA_013397915.1 Daphoenositta chrysoptera
CGCCCCGGAGCTCTCCCTGGGTGCCGGGCACCAGAGCCCCCGGGCAGGCGGTGTGTGCGGCGGGCCCCGCGGGCTGGCAGCCCCCGCGTTCGCGGCGTGGCGGCTGCACGCACGTGGGGCGCTCCCGGCTCTCCTGCCCCGGAGATGGGGCGCCCGGCGCGGGACCCGCGGGCCGTGGGGCACCGGCAGAGGGGGGCGGGTGGTCGCGGCCCGGGGCAGTCTCGGCTGCGGCAGCGCTGCCCCAGACCGCCCGCCCGGGTATCGATGGCTTCGTCTGGCGTCGTGGTGATTTTGCGAACTACCGCGAAACTGATACAAAGAACGGAGCAACCGCAAATTGCTCCGCGTTTCCCCAAGAGGCTCCTCTTGAAATTTGGAGGAGAGGTAGGGTGCCAGCGAAAGGCAATTAAGTGCAGGAATAATTGTACTCGGAATAGTTATGAAGGCTCTGCTTCTATTTTTAAATAGTCTGGGGAAATTTCCCAACAAAGGGATCCCCCAAAGACCCGAGAGGTTGAGATTGTCCTCCTCCAACCTAATCCATCCCTTTGTACAGAAATCTGGTTAGTGTGGAACAGGAGTTCTGAACGGGGACATATGAAGTGTAGGGGAGTCTTTGTCTTGAGTCATTCTGGCAGGGAGGGAAGGGCTGACTTACCAACCAGTCACTGTCTTCCAGCACGACCGAGCTGTGATACAGTGACATCCAGTCCCCTGGCACATCTCTCCTATTACCCCAATCTCCTGAAAATGTTCATGGGGGAATGTGTCATCTGTGGAGCCGCTCTGTCCATGGGCTGTGAGTCTCTGTCGTCTGGGGCTCCCTAAAGAGAAGAGATAAAGCTTTTTAGGTTTGCAAACAATAGCGAGCTTAAAGAGCAAAATGGATCTGAAAACCTGTTGGGGTTTTGTGCCAATACTCTGTGGCACAGAAGCAATAAGTCTTTCCAGAGCTGAGCAGGGAGCCAGTTTTGTGGCTTCCTCCAGGCAGGTTGTCCACATTAAGGGAAAACCTCGGGCACAACTGGCAAAGGTTCTTCAGCCACATCTCAGCAGGAAACCCCTGTCCCCAAATTCAGCCAAACCTCTGCGTCCTCCAGAAAAGAGTGTAAGATGTGAGGGGGGAAGCTGCCACATTCCCACCCTGCCAATCTGCCAGTAAGGGTTGGCCCCATCCCCATAGCTTGAAAGCTGCATTTGCTCTGCACAAGAAGGAGATGGACCTCATGGTGGTTTTAAAATGTGGCAGCCAAAAGGACCACCACTGGTACTGCTATGCTGAGGGGAGGATATGCTTCCTATTCTTCTGAGGCTGCTAGAAACTTTCTAGTACTATTGTCCAGCTGGTGGTGATACGAAGGATTTGGGTCCTTGGCTTTCCCTGTGATCCTCTCTGCTGTCCTAGCAGGGAGAGGCGTAGGGGTGGGAGGTGAGAAGCAGCTCCAAGGGACAGCTCAGTTCCCAATCTAGTGATATTTGTAATCCTGGTGGGCTGTGGCAGCACGGTGGGGCTGGACTCAGTTGGCCAGGCATCCCCAGACAACGGGGCTCCTGCCTAGATGGGAGGTCAGAAGTGGAGATGCAGACTGCTGGGAATTTGTACATCAGGCTCTGTTCTGGTTAGTAGCTTTGCTCGGTGGTTCAGGATCAGTTCCAGTCTGAAATAATCCAATGCACTCTGGCCTCACTTCTCCAGTCCCACAGGACAGGAAGAGTTAATACCTGAGGGAGAGCTGGATTGACTGTGTGTGGTTCCCCACATTTTCGCTGGACTGGGAGCCTCCACAGACCTGCAGGATGTGCTGAAATGGGACATGTGCCTCATCAGGGTCCCATCAGAATGCTGGGCAGCACAAGTCTGTTGGCAGAGTGTGGAAACATCTCTCCAGGCTCTAGGGTATCCGAGCCCCTTCGGTTTTGCAAGTAGAAAAATGATGCAGGGGAAGAAGGAGGGAATTGGTCTCCTTCCTCTTTTTGTCTCCCCAGGTGGTTGTCTGCATGTGGGCTGTTTAAGGTTTTTTTTCTCTTTCTGCCTGCTTAGAAGATGTCTTGTTAGCATTGTGTGAACAAGCCAGAAATGAGGGAGTATAGATCAGGATGAATGAAAATTCCCTGTAGTCAGTTTTTCCTTGGCCGCCTCACTGCCATAAGGAAATGTTCATTTAATTATAGGCATCAGGGGTAGAAATAACTACATTAAGCCCTCAAGGGGAAGCTGCCGGCGACGAGCTGCAGATCAGAGTGCACAGAAGTTTTCCCACTCCCTCTGCATGGGAAGAAGCTCCGGCATTTTGTGGGTGCCTGGGTGAGCAGCAGCAGCACCGGCAGCCCCGCTGCAGGGCCGGGGCAGAGGGGCTGGAGGAAGGTGCATCGTGGCTCGCAGCTGGTGCTTGGGTGGACTGGCTCCTCGTTCTTGCTGGCTGCTTGTCGAAACCAGGGCACTGTTCAAACACGTAATCCCCAAAGAATGGAGAGAGGCTATTTGTCAGCCACACGAGCGCAGCCTGCGCCGAGGCCAAGCGAACACGTGTGTTGGTTTGTTCACAGGGCCAGGGATGCTGGCAAGGAAGGTACACCCTGCTGGGGCTCAGATCAGCCCCCCACTGTCCCTTGTGCCTGGTGAAGCCCTGTTGTGGTTACCAGGCTTTGGATGTACATTCTTGGTTGGGGTTAATTTGTTATTGTTGGGAAACCAGCTTTGCAGCCCTCCCTCTATATGCCAACTACAACCGTAGCTCTTCTTGTCCTGCCTGCTGCTGTGAAGGTAGTCAGAACCCATATGTGTGCCCTGGGACCACTAAATCTTTGCATGAGCCTTTTTTGCCTAGGATGCATGAGGTTTTTGGAGAGTGGGGCATCTTGGGGGTGCAGTGTGTGGCAGGATGGTTGTCATTGCTCTGCTGCAGGGGCTGGAGTGGAGTGTAACCATTTTGTGCTCAGTGTTGTGCCAGGAGTTTTAAAGACTTTTTGGCGATGTAAAAGGTTTCAGTTACATTTTGATAGGCGACCGTGTCTCAAGGGAAGTCGCTCAGGCACCCGAGGTAGTGCTTGCTCTGCCCGGGCAGGGAGGCTTTGCAGAAGAAGCAGCCACGAGCCTTTATTTGATGTGCTGGAAATGAGGCTGAGCACTGTGGAGTACCGAGTTCAGGCTGGGGCAGAGCGAGAAGAGGAAGCACAGACCTGGTGAGACAGATGAAATGCCTTGGGCCTGCAAGAGGGCAAAGAAATCTGTGGGCTGTGGTTTTTCTCTTAGATCAGTGGCTTTCATCCTGTGGTCTGTTAACCCCTGGTGGCCTGTGGGCTGTTTGAAGAGGCCTATGAAAGGTAACTGAAGAAAGAAAATCCACTTCTGCTGTGTTGAACTGTCTACCTGATGCTGTTTCCCATGGGGCTGCGTGTCCCCTGGCCCCGAGCTGGGAGCTGCCATTGTCGATAGCCAGAATCGTGGAGGAGAGCAGACGTTGCAGCAGCAGAGGAGGGAGGTGTGAAGGCTACGAGACAATCTGGGGAGGGAGTGAAGGCAAACAGTCTGGGAGACTGAAACCAAGTGAGATTGTGACTCCCGGCAAGAATGGTTAAGCAGAGGGGGGAGGACAGGCAGGCTTGTCGAAGTGTCTGTGACCTGTGTGCACATGGAGGGAGGTGTTTTGGGCAGTCCTGATGTTACAGATCCTAAGGACAGGAGACCTGACTCATCTTGGCGCTGGGATGAGGATGCCCAGCACATCTGGACATCAGGCCCCGGTGCAATCAGGAACACCTGCAATTATCTGCAAAAGCAGGTGCACCCCCTGGCAGTGCCTCGCTGTTTCCCATGGGTTTACCTGGGCCTGCGTGCTGGGGATGCTCTCTGCTGTGAAATGCCAGGGGAGCAGATGTTGGCAGTTCTTTGCGAGGTAGTGCCCACTCAGTACGTGCAGACACGCACTCCCTGCAGCTGGGTGTTGGAGCTCTCATTATGCTTGCTGTAAGGAGCTGTAAAAGCTTAAAGATGCTGGCACAACACCCCTCTAAAGAGCTGTCCCATTGCAAGGCTTCTTCCGTTGTGCCTTGACCCTCACATTGGTGCAGGCTGGTGAATGTGTGCTCCCCGCAGACCCAGTGCTTTTCCTATTGCTTTCTAAAATGTACTGGAGCCACAGGAAGGTGGATGGTGTTGGAGGGACACTCAGTAAGGGACCTGGTTGCTGGCAGTACCAGAGGAGGATGGCAGTCTGATCTTGTTTTCTGAAGCCCTAATTGAAATGATCTCAGAGATTAGGGCCATGGCTGGATGTGTAAGTAGTCTAGGGGAGAGCAGCAGTAAGGCTGTGTGGGAGCTGGAGTGGGAGAGGTCTCTGAGGTGGAGTGTCCCAGAACAGGTATGATCTGTAACTCTGCACGAGCACCAAAAGAACTTGGTTTGATACAGAGTCATCCCATATCCTTTCCTGTGCAAGCTGCTGGGGGTTTGGAGTGCAGAGGCTCCAGGTGACTGTGTGGGAATCAGCTTGGACATCCCTCAGTGAAACAACATTTCCTTCTCTTGCTCCACTGGCCATGGTTGGGATCCTTTTTTGTTATTTTAATTACCCTACATTTTGCTGTGTTCTGGAAGTGGTTTGTGCCGTTGGCCGCTCTGCCCTGGGGCCTCTCTCCTCTCTGCCCTTGGGCCTTGCTCCCCGGCCTTTCCAGGCGCGGTGGTCTGGGGGAGGGAATATCCCTGGCAGATGCTTCCCTCATCTGGTCATTGTGTTTCTGTCCTAACCGATTATCAGTAAATGACCCATTCCTGACCCAGCTCTCCTAGGAAATAACATTGTTGGGTAGCTCCTGGGTGTGGGGTGGGCTTGAAAGGAAGGTCAACGGTAGCAGGGCCAGATGGACATTCTTGTGGCTGCTGTGTTGGCAATACCGAGATGCTCTGACCTCTCTCTCTGGTACCCATTGTGCAAATGTGCCTGGGTGGGGTGTGGAGGCTCCTCTAGTTGGTGGTGACAGACAGGTAAGTCAGAGCGTGCCCCAGGCAAATGTTCTTCCCTTCAGCAGGCTGATTCTGCCTCTGTGGCACTGTGGTGTAGTCACAACACTCCGGAAGGAGAGGTAAAACCAACCTTCTGTTGGGTAAACTGAAGAGCACTCCGGCCCCTCTACAGATCAAGCCGACGTGATGGAATTTTAAGGGATGATTGTGTTTCCTTGGCGAGAAATTGAGGTTTGCTTGTTATTAATTAAAAAGCAAAAAAATTTTAAAGGCTGTTTGACACAAGTCACAGCCAGATTCCATTTCATCTCCCCAAATCCCTCTTCTCATTTCAGCTGGACACAAAAATGACTTATTTCTCTTTCACTTCCAGTCCTGTTCAATAGGCCGGTTGGGAGCTTTTAAATAGCTGCCCCGTCCCATGGAGAGGTGACTTGCTTTGTGGCAAAGGGATGAAATGATTCTTGGTCAGCTAATGTAGAAAATACTTTGGGGTTCTTTTAGATTTATTTAGAATTGTGAAACTGCTCTTATACACAGTACTTTGTGAAAAAGATGGCAGATATTCTTTCTTCAGATTTTTTTTTCTGCTGTTGAGTGGAACTCCCCCATCTCCTTGTCTGGGGCTGTTGTGTTGAATCCTCTGCTGAGCTGAACAGAACAAGCTTCGCCATTCTGACTTAGAACTGTTTTCTGCGGGGTCGGTGAGGTCAGCACTAGCAAACTAATTTCATCTGTATCCTCCTGGCTGGCTTTTTTTCAGTGGCCTCAGGAAGGTAACACTGCAGCATTATTCCCTGCTGTAGGAATCGCCCCATTCTGCTCCTTACAGAGGTGAAACATCTTTTGCATTGCCTCCACATGTCACCTCTGTGGGTGCTGGCAGCAGGACAGTGGCCAGCCAGCACAGGAGCTCCCATCCTGGTTTGGATTTTGGTGCTCTCTGCCTTTGTTCCCTCTCTCCCCTCCACCTACCTCTCCCACTTTCTGTCCTTTCTTGCCCCTCCTCTGTCTGCTCTGGGAGGGTTTTTCCTCCCGTGCTCGCAGCCCTGCTGTTTCCCCGAAGGCTGGCTGCCCTCTTTAGCATGCAGAGCCTCATCTCCTGCAGGTTACGCAGAGGTGCCGCAAAAATAGAAATGAGAGACAAACGCCCCATTGAAGCAGCTGGTGAGCCCTGGCTCCGTTCCCTGCTCCCTCCCATCTACAGTTGCAGGGCTTTATTCATTTGTTTCTTTATTCCTATCACTTGATCTGCCTTTTAGAATACAAAATCGGGAGACTGATGGCTGATAGAAGTTGTCTAATCCCTGTTTCCCGTCCTAGGAGGAAAATGGCCTGCAACTGTGGTCTTGGGCATTAGATTTCCTCTCTCAGCTGTGCTCCCCTGCCTCCCAGCTCAGCTCATGCTTTGATTCTTTCTTTGCCTTGGAGTTGACAGCTGCGTGGAGCTCCTTTATGAGAGGCTTGAAAGAGAGGGGGAAGATGGCAAATCTCGGGGCTGCTTTTTGGCACCCCAAGCCTTTGAGTTTTTGCTGCTGGTGCAGAAGGTATGAATGAAGTGGTGTCAGGATGGTGTCTGGAGAGGTACTGATTTGTACCCTGGTGTGGTGGTGCTGTTAGCCCTGGGGCATTTGGGCTGTGGTGGCACAGAGGGCTCCCCCAGACCAGTCCCTGCATCCTGTGCCTGGAGATCAGGCCCCAAGGTGTTACTCACATCCACCCCGGGAGACAGACACCTGTCCTGCTCAGGCTGTGCATGACTCATTCCCTGGGATGAGGTGGTGTAGTTTTATCTTGGGCTGAGGAAAGCGCAGCATCCCAGTAAACCAGATAATGCAGCTTAAGGGGTTTTAACTGGGTAAACACTTCAGAGTTAAAGGAGGGTAAACAAACTCCCAGCATCCGAGCTTCCCGCATGGATGGAAATAGCTCTCTGGATTACCAGGCTCACCTGCCATGAGATGTCTGTTGTGGAAGTGGTGGGATGGGCTGTGGCTGAGCTCTGGAGTCAGCCCAAACAGGATGCAGCTGATGGAAACAGAGGTTTGAGGCAGTGTAGATGCTGGCACAGATGTACATTTTAGGGTTTGCCTTGCTGCTGGGGAGACCCAGGATGTGTTTTGTAGTGTGCCAGATGAGCCGTTTCTCTGCTAATGGGAGTCAGGAGAAACTGAGGCATTGGGGTAGATAAAGAGCTTGCTCAGGATCCAGGCAGTCAGTTGCAGTCACATATAAACCAAATATTCCATGTGGCCTTGGACCTGTCGTGGTCTCTCCCTATCCTTCTGCTCTCCTTTGCTGGATAACTTTGAGAATAATGTTTCTTTTCTCCTCCTTGCTGCTCTCTGTCACGTTTGCTTAAGCTGTAAGTTCCTCAGGACGAGTGCTCTCTCTGGTGGGCTGCTCAGTGATGCAGGTGTTGTCTGTCAGCTGG
Organism: Daphoenositta chrysoptera; assembly: GCA_013397915.1. Lineage (NCBI taxonomy): Eukaryota > Metazoa > Chordata > Aves > Passeriformes > Daphoenositta > Daphoenositta chrysoptera. Next base: position 682,598 of record VZRO01007383.1, read on the forward strand.
GGAAGCTCACATTCAAACCTGCTGAGCACCCCTGGATCAGCACGGGGCCAGCCTGGCCAGGTCTTCCTGGCTCACGCACAAGGGATGTGCAAGCTCTCGATTCCAGCTCTGGACTTCACTGTTTGTGCATGGCTGGGGAACCAGCACATCCCTAGAGATGCCCTGAGGTGCTTGGTTGGCTCTGTGATGCTGCAGCAGCTTCCTTTCTCTTTGATAATCTGCCTCTTTTGCCGTTCCCTTTTCGTTGCTGCTCAGACCTCAGCTGATCTCGCCTTGGATCAATAGGGCAAAATAAACGAGACTGAGAAGTGCTGAAGCCTGGCCCAAGACCCTTATATGTGAAAGGGTAACCAATATTGGATTTTGCTGAGTTCAGAGAATAGTGGAGGAAGGTGGAGAGAGTCAGAGCAGGCAGAAGACTTAAGAAATGCCTTTCTGGCTTCTAGCACTCCCAGGACAGGTTTGGTAGTCAGCCTGTCAGGTGAGCAGTGACTCCCAAACTCCCTGTGCCAACAAACCAATGTTTTCAATGAATGCACCAGGGCCAACCCATCTGCCACTGCCCCACAGCTCATCTCAGCACTTGCCCTGATTTGGATTTGTGCTTCTGGAATGTGGAGTTGTAGGGCACAGTGGTGGGAAGCAACATCGGGAGGTTGCCTCTTCTGTGCCCTTGCCTGAAGGCAGTTCAGCTCTGCTTAAATCATTTCAGGCCACGTGTATCCAGCTCTGTGTGCAGCACGCAGGTGATGTCTCAGCAGTGCTTTGGAAAATCTCTAATACTTCCCGACTCTGCAAGGATTTTCACATCTGCATTCCAGTGGTATCTCAGAGCTGTTTCTAATACAGGAGTTTCTCCTCTTAAGACTTTTCTAATGGATGTTTTCCTATCTTTTATCAGAAATGTTTTGTGCTAGTTCTCAAGGGGGTGACTTACCACTTTATGCTATTTCTTTTCATAATATTTCTGTTATTCCCATTCTCAAGATCACCTAGCTGTACCTACAGTTTTTCCGTGCAGTGAGGATGTCTCCTCGCTTTGTGTCCTTGGCTAATTTCATTATCATGTTCCTACTTTTTCTTCCAAGGTCATTTAGGAAAATGTGATAGAACAGCAGATCCAAGGACAAACCTTGAGGAATTCCACTAGTAGCCTCCCTCCAGCACAAGCCTCTGTCATTTTTTGTATAACCAATACCTTACAGTTTTCGTGCTAATAGGTGTCTTTTCTTGTGTCTCTTGTAATTCTGCATGAGACACTGTATCAGAGATTTGCCTGAAGTCCAGATGGATTAGAGCTGCTGCATTTCTGTTGTCTAGAAAATCAGTTTTCAAAGAAAAATACCAAATTAGTCTTCATTTCAGCTTATTCAATTAGTTCAGTTCAGTGACTAGTTCATTAACAATTGAGAAACTGAGTCTGAGCTGAGAAAGCAAGAAAATTTGTCCTTTTTTTCTTCTAATCTATGAATAAAAATCAGCTGTGAGAGGATGAGATCTTCTAGTTTTGATGTGCTGAATAATAGAGGGCTGCAAAGCAAATGGTTCAGTTCACCCAAATTAGTTACTTCGCTTGCTTAACAAAACTGTTTTAAATGTAAAACAGCTTTTGGTAATTTTATTTTTTCCTTATGCCTCCATATTTATAATGGTATTTATCGGCTGAATAAAGCCAAGCTCCAGGTGCTGTTTTCTTGCATTTTGATTGAAGTTCAATATGCATGTGAATGTACCTTGACACAAATCACAATTAAAGTTTCATCTAGGAATCAAGAAATGTCAGTCAATCCTTCTAATAGTTAAAATGGAAATAATAAGAGTATAATATTGAAAGAAAAGGGCAAAATGCAGCCTGCTTCCCTGCTTAGTGTTAGGTAGATATTTGGTGTTGTCACAATATAATTCTTACCTGTTACAGTCAGCCCTTCCTTATGAAGACCAACAATGTGAGTGCATTGAAGTGCAACCCAAAAAATAGATTTTCACCCTACAGATTTAAAACACAATCAATACTGGTTGTAAATAATATTGGTTTGAATCAGTCCCCCTGAATATAATATAGCTGCAGATCAGGACAGTCTGATAGACACTGTCATTGTTTTCACAAGGCCACAGTTTCATGGCTGAAGTATAAGACATTCCACCTCCTCTCCAGGATGGGTGATTAACGAGGCACCCCATCCTTTAACAGAGGCAAAAACACCTCAGAGAGGGTGAATCATCACCCCAGAAAGAGAGGTGCCCCAGGCTGGATGATTGCTTGGCACTGACTCCTCCCGGATATGAATGCTCCTCTGCATGCTTGTGGATGTTTCCCAAAATAACCTTTTTCCTCATCAGCTGAGAGCACAGCCCGTCTCCGGGGCAGGTTGGTTTGGCAGGAGCAGGCTGCAAGGGGAAGACAAGCCCAGTGGGTGTCATTCCTCTCTCTGATGTGTGTTTACTGTCATTATACAGGGACCTTGTGCCTCTGCCTTGCCTCCTCGGAGGACCCAACTGCCGATGGCCTCACGTCAACTTCCCTGCTGGAATTTGCTGTGATGTCCCACCTGGAGGCCATGAATTCCCATGAGCAAAGCAGCCCGGAGGCTGCAGAGCCGGACCTTGCCCCTGGCTCTCTGCATGCTGCTCCAGGGTCAGGCTTTGCCAGCGAGGAGAATGAGGAGTCCAAGATCTTGCAGCCCCCACAGTACTTCTGGGAAGATGGGGGAGAGCTCAACGACTCCAGCCTGGACTTGGGACCGGCAACAGGTAAGTTATTTTTACCCCATTCTTCCTCCCCACTCTACAGGGACTCTGGGGAAGTGAAGGATGCAGGGATCTATCTTCCTGCTTTGACACAACTCTTGCTAAGAGGGCCTGAGATTAAACGTCAGCTCTATTTTCTCACCTCAGTGCCTGATGTGTCCCCAGTGAATCCTGAGCAAGCACAGGCTTTAGAAACCAAGTTACAGCTGAGCTTTTACTCCTGAGCTGCTATGAGCTCGGGAAAGCTTTGCCTCCATCTAGTTTCCCATTGCCTCACGTCCTCCTTTCACTTTGCCCCTTTTATGCTCTCTTCTCTCTTGCTTTTTTCTGTTGCTGTCTATTAAGCACAACTTTAAGGTCTCAAGAGCCCAACTGAGATCAAGGCCATGTAGGAGTTTGAGTCAGAGCTGGGTTCCCTGGATCAAATTCTGGATTCCTCGCTCTGTGACTTCAGTGGGGATTTGGTCCAAGAGAAGAGAGCAGGTTTTGTCCCCTGGGCAGCTGTCCTGTTGCCCACCCTGTCCTGCTACTTCCTGAGAAGTCATGACCAAAATGGGTTTCATTGGCATTTGAGCTCTCTTTCCTCTGTGGAGTGTTTTTTCTGAGAACACTGAATCCCCTCAGTAGTCTCTCCCCAAGCCCCTCATTGGCTTTGAGACGCCCTCAGGGAGAGGGATGGGAGGAAGGAGCAGGTACATTGCAGGGTTTCCAGTAGCTTAGGAGATTATTTCACATGCTCCCGCTCTTAAGTGCCATGTGGGGCGTGTATTAAGTGTTACCCTAGGGCCAGGCTTCAGCCTTATCCCTCCTCCCTTATCCAGTATCGCTCTCAGCAGGTCTGACTGAGGTCTGCAATTAGAAAGCACAAGCCTCGTGTTATCCCCACTCCTATTTCCGTGACCTCAGCCAACACCCGTGCTCACGCAGGGCTGGGAGCAGCCGCAGGGCTGGGAGCAGCCGCAGAGCCGCGGCTCGGGGGGCACGGCGCTCGCTGCGTGGGGCCAGGGCCGCCCCAGCTCAGCCCTGCGGGGCCCTCTGCCCGGTGCGGTGCTGCTGAGCCCCGTGGCCGTGCTCCCGGTGCCCCGGGCGGTGCAGGGAGCCAGCCCTCTGCCCGGTGCGGTGCTGCTGGGCCCTGTGGCCGTGCTCCCGGTGCCCCGGGCGGTGCAGGGAGCCCTCTGCCCGGTGCGGTGCTGCTGAGCCCCGTGGCCGTGCTCCCGGTGCCCCGGGCGGTGCAGGGAGCCAGCCCTCTGCCCGGTGCGGTGCTGCTGGGCCCTGTGGCCGTGCTCCCGGTGCCTCGGCCGGTGCAGGGAGCCCTCTGCCCGGTGCGGTGCTGCTGAGCCCTGCGGCCGTGCTCCCGTTGCCCCGGGCGGTGCGGCGGTGCCGTCCCTGCCGCGCATCCCGGGACGCGCTCCGGCTCCGGCGCTCCCACGCGCTGGCAGCGCCTTTCCCGGAGTGCCAGCAGGCACCTGCGTGTCCTCACGGATCTGGACGTGACTTGGAGAACAGCGTGTGCTTGTGCATTGAGAGCGGGATGACTGGGTACCCAACCCAGCCTTGCCTCCCGCACGTGCCTCGCCCCATTTGCATGCAGAACACGCCGCTCTCTCCTTCCGTTCTCGCCTGCAGTACTTTCCTGCAGGAACAGATGTGCTCTTTCAGCTGTCCTTTATGCGTACCCGGCCCTATCCGCTGCCCAGCTAACCACTGCTCTGCTTCCAAGCGCTGTTTCTTCCCCTGACCGTTGCTGTGTCCAGAGCTCGTGTCTCAATGGCATTTCAGAACCTTGGTTAATAGAACAGTTTGAATTATTCAAGAGCTGGGAGCACATTTCTACTTAAAATTTAATTAGAAACCTGCTGTGTGTCATTTTACAATAAAGGATGTTGTAATAGCATCCCTAAATTGGGCAGTCTTCTCCTGTCATGCAAAGCCTCTGTGTGAGAGATGCACACAACCAATGGAACTTACATGCTGCATGTGTGGCAGATGCCATGTGATATGTCGTGGAACTGTGTGATGACATCTGTTAGGTTATTTTCAATGTATAAACCCATTAAACAGTTTTAAACAGCTGCTGTTTAAGGGGAAAAAAAGTTTATGGTGTAAGTTTTCCTTATGTGAGATTTTGTTCAGTGAAGTGTAGCCCAGCACAGTTGGTAGCTCTGTCCCAGGCTCACACACTGGAAACACTTCATCAATGAAGGCACAGAACAGGATTGTCATACTCCTAGAGAGAGAAAATTACCTGCTATGAAAGGAGATCTGTGCTGGCATCTTTCTGTGTTTATATAAAGATACTGGGCCTGAACTAGTGATGGTCTTGCAGATAGGCCAAATCTCCTGCTATTCAAAAGCTGTATTAGTCATCTCCATCTCTCCTTTTTTTATCTCCCTCTGAACTCTGTGAGGGAAGACTCCCCTGCCTTTGTGTGATATCGAGGCTGCAAGAGCTAAAAAGCAATAACAATCTGCAGCTGCTGCCTTTTTTTGTTTTTTGTTAAGCACACAAAAAACGTCCTTTAAAAATATTTCTAGAAAACATGTGGCATCTAGGGCCACCTGTTAGTCCATTAGAAAGTGAGAACAAACTCCCAGTGGCAGAGCACAGCTCAGCCTGGGGCTCTGGTTCTCCTGAATAATGTGCTTTTGCTGATTTGTGCTACGGAACAGTGAATCTGTATTGACATCAGTGAGCACCAGCCTGTGGAATGGCCCTGACATTTGTCTCATTCTGTCTGAGGGTGCACAGAAGTGTGCACTTGCATGTGTGTTACCCCATGCACAGCTGCTACCCGGTGGAGCCACATGTGGAAGAGATAGATTAAGTCTGGTGGGAATTCGGATGCCATATCCTTATGGAGAGCAGCAGTGTGTGATTTGTACTTCAGCCAAAAGGCTAGTCAGTGGAGCTGTGAACCTGTTATTTCTGCATCCCTTCAGGCTTCCAGGGAACCCAGAAGCTTCTCAGGTTGTAGTTTGGGTTTGGCTGCTTTGCCTCACCTTTGGTATCAAATTGGCCTGAGCCACAGATAACTCTGAAGAGAGAGGCGACCTGCAGGGTCTTGCATCTGGCCCTTCCTATCCTCCTTTCCTTTCTTCCCATTTCTCCATCTTGTTTTGCCTGGAGGCTTCCAGTCCTCTGTGTTTCCTACTGTTACACAGATATCCTGGGCAACAGATAAAACATCTCATCCAGCTTTAGGGCTAGAAGGTGGGAGTCAATAGGGTTGTAGGTCTCTTTGAATCCCTTGCTGTTGGTGAAGGAGTTCTGTGGTGGTGTATCTGCCCTGGAGAGCTCCCTGCTTGCAGCTCTCGGTGTTCTCCTTTGGCTCTCTCAGGATGCACTGCCCCATGTGCTCCTCTCTTCCAGTGAAGGCTCGAGGCTGAGGCAGCCCAGTCATTAATTGCTGGCAAGTGTGGCTCCTGAAAATGGACACAGGACTTGTGACTGTCTAGTGCATGAGGGCACTTAGTCCCTCTCCTCCCCTGCCCAACAGCTGAGTACCCAAGGATTGGAGTGCATCATCCCATTTTCCAGTGTTGCAGTGGGCTGGCATGAAGCTCACTTCATTACAGCCAGGGACTGCTCTTTTAGCTCCAAGGTACTTGAAGTCCAAGGCATGACTGTACTGGGAGCTATCAAATCTAGTCTTATAGATTGGTGATTTCCTAGGACAGCATGTGGTGCTTTGTGGGATGGGGGAGGAAATTGTAATCTTTTAATTATTCATAGGAATTAGCAGAAGGGATTCCCAGGAGAGTTACGATGAGGGATAGTAGGACAGACAAGTTAGAAAGACTATATTCAAGGAAAAGTAAGTTTTCTGACCAGCTAATGGAATAAAAAGCCTTCCATCTTCTCTGATAGTGAGATTCACTTCCTTCCGTGATGAATTACTTGCCTCTGGCCAGAGAGATCCCGGTATCTCTCATCCTTACTGAAATCTACTGCCTCTTCATCCAGACTGACAGCAGATCTGCAGTTCCTAATACCATCTTCAAGCCAAGCATTAATGAAATGAAGCACCTGCTAAAGACTGTCTCCATAAGCAGCTTAGTGCTGAGCAGCCGCCTGCCCGAGCTCAGCTCCCGGGATGCCTCTTGTTTTTGCCCTGGTTTAGTGCACAGGGACACGCTGGGTGACCTGTCTTGGGACCAGCCAGCTCGGTCAAGACATTGCTGCCAAAGGCTGATCTGTGGCAGAGGGTTTCTCTGGGCATGGTGTCACTCTGGTGCAGCCACCCCTGACTGACTGTGTGGGGGTGAGGATGGCTTGCTCTGGCTTTACTGCAGTCCGTGTGCTGAGCTGGAATGAGGTATGAGGCTGTTTGGGAACAGCTGTAGTCCTTGGTGCCCGGTCTGTACCTCAAGCAAATTCAAGCATAATGAGGCCCAACCACTTTGCTACTTTGGGTCTCTCCTTTGGCTGTGATCTGTTTTGTGTGTGTGGACTTGTCTCAGAGTCGTGGATAACAACCTCTCCTATCTCTTCTGGAAGATTAGTATATTAGCCCCAGCTGGCTCAATTCCAGCACCAGTAATTGTATTTTGCCTCTTTGAAATCCCCCTATAGTTTCAATCAGCTGGGGTATGACTTTTTTGCAGTAAGCCTTACTGTTCTATACTGCAAAAAGGAGAGCAGATACAGTTTCAGACCTGGCTGCATTTTTAGTAGAGTGCACCTTGTGATTCCCAAAGTTGGCAGATGTTTCAGTGTGGATGATGCTATGTGTTGTGATTGGAGCCCAGGAATGGTCTTTATTACAGTACCTTCTAGTTATCAGTAATTCAATCACTGGTTAACATGATCTTCCAGTTTAATCCAATAAACACCTTATGGTCAGGTTATGTGTACTAAAAACAATGAGGATCACCCTCTTCCTGAGCTGTCACAGTTGCTTTAAACAGTTAATAGCAAATCCAGGGTAGGGACCCTTGCAGGGCAGTAACTGAGACCAGCTCTTCTGAATGACGGAGAAGCAGAAATGTAATGAATTAAATGTCTGGCTGGGGAATCGTGCTTTGGCACGGTGCCATGTCTTGGCCCATCTGGTGTCAGGGAAGTTTTGTTATTGATTTTGGAGGAAGCAGGGCATTGCCTGAATGGTGGCTTTTGCGGAGGTTTGAAGCTCATGTTCGCCTCTCCCAGGGAAAACAATCTCCCCAGGAGAAGGAAATGCATCTGTGCGACCCAGACCTGGGTCTGCTGTGAGGTGCAAAGGGCAGGGCTTGGAAAGGCTGTGAAAGATGGTTTTTTCAAAAAATACTGCCTGAGGGTTTTTGTAAGAGAGCTCGGAAGGGAAAAGCTGAGGGATTGTGGGAGGCAGCTGGATGCTGCAATATGAGTAATATCACCACTGATGGAAAGCATTAAGGGGTGAAGCTAAGGATGTGGTGGCAGAGAGGTGAGATAGAGGTGTGGAATTTCATAGCGGTGAACCAGACTCCCGAGGGGATGGTGTGGCTGAGAAGCTCTGGGAGGGTACATGATGCAGAGCTGTGTCTGCCTGCTGTACTCCTCTGCTCCATCCCTGCTAGACTGTTTGGCCAGAGGTGCTGGGACAGTTTCATGGTTCCAGTGGTCGGTTCTCCTGAGCTGTCCCCCTCTGCAATCAGGCTGGCTCCATTGTGGCTTGGCTGCTCTTATTTGTGGCTGGAAAGGGGCACATGCCATGTCTGTGTGTGGCCACAAGCTCCTCTTGTGCTCCAGCCTGCTGCTGAGCTTGGTGGGACACAGCAGACCCTGGCAGGGAAGGAGCTGAGCTGAGCTACCTCCTCCCTCCTCGGGCACCCTTGGGTTTGGCAGAGCTCTGCTTCTCCCCTGAAATTAGATGAGCTGATAAACGAGGCAAATCTGGCATTGCAGCCAGCTCCATAATACCTGTCTGCTTTAGCAGAAGACTGTCCTGTTTCTGCAGCAGGAGCACAGGCTGCCTGTGTCTGTCTGGCTCTGTGTTCTGTGGTTGCTGCTTCTGCCCACAAAAGGGGTGAGAAGGGAAGTGGGTGGCGCTGGCATCAGAAGGTGGGAAGGTCTGTGTGTGCCCTGCCATATGCCCAGAGCACGTGGCCCAGGTGTGTCGGGTCTGCTGAAGGTAGAGGACAACCAGGTGGGCCAAGGGGCTTGTAGGAGACCCCCTGAAGGGGAACTGCTACCTGAATGCTGGAAGAGATGCTAAAAGTGGGAGATGCCCTTTGAGTTCCCTTCGGGTTGGAGGGAAAGGGAATTGAGGGAAATGCTGAGAAGACTCTGCAAATGAGCAAGCTGTTAGCTCTGCATTGCACAGATGAGTGACAGGCCAGCTTGTCTGGATGGAGGCTTGGGAAGAAGATGCTGGGACCAGCTTAGGGGCTGAGATCATACCAGGGAGATGGACAGGGTGCAGAAATTCCTTCAAATCATAGAAGAGGGGTGTAAACTAAAACAAAGTATGAGTGCCTTAAAGACACCTGATCTTGAGAAGTTGGCAGATGCCCTTGTCAGTGAGACAGTAGGAGCTGATTCCAGACAGGAACTGTGTAGCTGAAGAGTCTGGAAGGAAGGATTGACTCATCATCATTGGCATCTGGATGTGGCACTTTGGAATATGATTTAGGGATGATTATAGTGCTGCTGGCTTGATGGTTGGACTAGATCTTGACAGTCTCTTCCAGCCTTGATGATTCTGTGATCCTTCCTGAACCTGGGGAGGGATTGAACCCCTTTGGTAACTGGGTTATAGGGAGAGATTCTTGTTTTAAGGAGCACAATCCAGCACCACTATGACCAAAATGCCTCAAGTTTCACTGTTCCCTACATGAATCTGAGTAACAGCCCTCTCAGGATTTGAGAGGAGTTGAGTTTCTAATCAGTGGGGCCTTATGAACCAGACGGAAGGACGTTCCCAGCTTAACGTGCAGGGTAGTGGGGAAACCGATGACAAGTGGGAATGTTAACTCAGTTAGTAGCAAGTGTGAGGATTCCTGTGTCTGCTTCTACCCTCTTGATTTGTTGGCCTAGAGAAGTAGCTCAGGTTTCAATCTTTGGCTGCCTTGTAAGATAGAAGTCTGCTGGGAGAGAGTGGGATGGGTCCTCCCTAAACTTTCTTTGCCCGGGAGAGATGGCAGAGGCGGCAGTTCCTCCGAGATCTTTAGATCTTGTTGGTGGAAAGGCAGCACGGCTGCACCATGCAGGGCTTTCCCCCACGGGAGCCAACTAATCTGTGACAGAGCACTTTAAGGAAAGGTTGAGTGTGTGACTTCAAAGGAGAGCTGACAGGCTGGGAGCATTTCTCGCTCCCGTGGGACAAACCTCATGCTGCTTTTTCGAGGCTTGTTGTTTTGCTGTGCCCATCTGCCTGCCAGTTCGTGCTCTGCTCCAGGTGGGAAGAAGAGCACGGAAGAGAGGAGGTGCAGAGGAGTTGAGAATATCTTAGAATGTCTTTAGGCAAAGGAGATGGCAGATTGGATCACTGATCCTTGAAAATAACATCTCATCTGACAGGCCCTTGGTTTTAAGGGGCGAAACCCTCACTTTTCACCCACAACATGTCAGAGCAGAGGGGGTTCTTGGTGCAAACCCTGAGTTATCCCTGCAGCAGGAGGAGTAGCAGAGCCCTGGGAGATGCACTAAGCTTTTCTATGTGTCTGAAGACAGTCCCACCCAAACCGCCTCAATCCCGTGGTCTGTGGCTGTTCCTGCTGTTACCCACCATACATCCAGCAAGGCAGTGACTGTGTCTGCAGACGCTGGGATGTTACCTGTTGGTATGGACCTTTGGGAAGACCAATGCCAGGCAGGGGAGGAGAGATGGGGTTTTTTTTGGTCTGTGCTGCTTGTGGTTGCTCTTACCAGCCCCCTTGGTCTATGAGGAAGCATCACCAGCCAGCTGTTGGGAAGCAAAAATCTTTTAATCCTCAGGGTCTTTGGGTGGGGTGTCAGTCAGGGGGATGCTCTCTAGTGAAACACAGCAGCAAAGCAACGTGACTTCTGCCTGCCCTGGGACCTGTGGCCCAGTGGCCTCTGCAGGCAGAACTGGGAGCCAGTCCCCACACCACGACTCTGGGGCATGCTCATCTTTGGGCAACATCTGGGAGGAGCTGCTGACACCATAAAGGGAATGAGCCGTGGGTTAGGAAAGCCACTCGCCAGCTGAACAGGAGGATCTTTACACCTCCTGCTTGGGCTGGATGGAACAGTGTGTTTGCTGCTCAGGAGGGATGGGCAGGAGCAGCAGGGGCAGTCCTGATTGCCAGGGAATACCCAGGGCAATGGGTGTGCCTGCTGACATGGCCCTCTCTGCCTGGGAGCTCGCACCCGCTCCGGCAGCAGCGAGCGATGGGTTGGAGTCAGGGATGCATGGAGTTTTTTTGTGCAGATCTCTGTAAGGCATCCAGACAGCTGCTGCCCACTGTGCTCAGTGGAGCATCTGCTTTGGCAGGCAGGAGAGGAGACGGGAGCCTTGGGAATTTCAGACAGTCATTTACTTAATAACCATAGACAGAGCAGGGGGCTGATTTCTGGCTGTGAAGGGATCGTCTTCCTTCCCTTCTCAGTGAGAATGTGCTGTGCTTGTCTTGGGGAGAAGGGGAGTTAATTGGGATGCAGACTCCTGAAACAGAGCTCCGTGGGTATGGGCAGTTTCTCAAGAAAGATGAAGATTGATTTATGCTTGCTGGATTTGTGCCTGCCACTCCGAGCTAAACATATCTGATCTTACAGATACTTTCCTTTTCCTGGTGTTCCAGCTCCTTGTTAGCTTCCAGAAGAAACCCCTGCCTGCTCTGATCTTACATCTGTGACCTGCATCTCCTTCAGCATCTATGTTTGTCTAGCAACAACACTTCCATTCGTGGTCAGAGCCACAGAACAACCAGGGCTGAAGCTGGAGGGAAGGGAGTTAGATTCAGCTGCTGTAGCATAGCAAAACTAATGCAGATGTTTGTGGGATGACTTTTCTGCTCTGAAGTGCTGTACAAACTCAAATTCTGCATTTCAAAGCTGCCCAGGTCGATTCAGGGTTTGGCGGTATTGCTTGGGTATGCCAGAAAGGAGGATTTGGTTTTCTGTGCTTTGGTTTCTCTTCTCTAGTATTTCCCATTTAGCTTGTGGTTAACTGCTGCTACTACTCCAAATCTTTCTCAATCCCACCTGAAATGAATCTCTGGATTCCAGCCTGATTCCTAACACTCATAACCTCAACTTAAAAATGCCAGGTGTCAAAACTGTAACTTATTATTGTCTGTGAAAGTGCCTATGGACAGACAGACGTGGAGAGAACAAACATGGAAATTATCCCTTGGGAATATGTGTTCTCTGGGATGGGATGGGGAGATGGAGAAGTGCACATATTGGATGGGGTTGTTCTTTGCTGTGGCAGGCTACCTGCTCTTAGAGGGTCTCTGCCATCTGACCCCACCTGTGGCTGGACACATATAATGGGATATTCTCTGCCTTTCAGAGTTCCTAGTTCAGCTGTGATATGAAGTCTTTTGGATCTCTTTTTAGATTATACCTTTCCTGCTTCATCCCAGAAGGCATTGCTGAAACGGAACGGGACACAAGTGGACAACTGGGAAATGGCCACTGCCCAGCCACCGGCAGAATTCGTGGAGCCTGATTTGCACACACCTTTCTCCACACTAGAGGAAGAGGAGGGGCTGCTCCCTATAGACCCCTCAAGAGGAGGAATGGAGAGCCTTCAGACCTCTGGGCCAGAGGTTACATCTTCTGAACCAGTGGACCAAGAGGACTCCTTCTCCCTTCTGTTTTCCACAGCCTCTGCCAGGCCAGGTGTTGTGACTGAGGCAGCCATAGGAGGGCAGGAAGAGGACTCTGTTTCTCCAGGCTTAGACCTTGGCAGCAGCATGGGACCAGGTCTTTTACCTGTGTCCTCTACTTTTTCTACTACTGTTGGTGCAAGATCTCCCAGCGTTTCAGAAGAACTCTTGGAGGTGACAACTGGAGACACTTGGGCTGTTGGGGGAGCAGATTCGGAGCTGACTGTGGCTGCCACAGGAGCAGAGCTTGCAGAGACCACGGTGGAGACTGGTGGGGAAGAGCACTCAGCCAGGGAGGAGGCCTCGGAGCCCACGGTGGGGTGGGAGATGCCGGAGCCCACCATGCTGACCGAAACGGAGCAGGCGGTGGAAACACCCGTGGGGACACCCTCTCCTGCAAGCAGCTCCCCGGGCACCCAGACTCTTCCTGGGAGGGAGCAGCACCCCCCTTCTGTGTCTCCGAGGGACAGAGGCGACGAGCCCGCGCTGGATCCCGTTTGGAACGACACCGAGTCAGCCACCGAGACTGCGGCGGCCGAGAGGAGCTCGTCACCGCGGGCTGGGGATGCCCGCGGGGCCCTGCTGCCCACTGAGCTGCCCTGGGACTCGGCACAGGTCGCACTGGGAGCAGGGAGGGGCTGGGGATATCCGGGTACTTCACTCCTGGGTGGGTGTTTAACCCCGTCCCTAAGTCTGACTGCTGGAAGCAGTTTTTTCTGTTCACCCTGTCAAAACTGAATTTTCAGGGAGAGTTACCCACAGCAGTTCTTAAGGGTGTCCATCATTCTTGGTGAAAGCCCTGCCCCCCCATGTCTTCCCAGCTACACAAAATCCTACTTCTGATAAACAGAAGCTGAACACCTTCCCTCTGGGGCATGCACAGCAGAGAAAGCTCCTTGTTTCTTCAGCCTGCATTATTGGAAGTGTCAGGACAAACATGGCCCCAAGGATTTCTGGAAAGGGAGTGAGAAGAAAGTGCTGTTTTTGCTGCTGCTGCCTGCAGGGACCAGATGTGGAGCAGGTGGAGCAGAGTACAGTTATGTGTGAGGATGTTGGTCTAGGAGAGCCCGTGGGAGAGGAGGGGTGAACTGCAGTTCCTGAATCCTGGCAGCTGGGTAAGGGAAAATACGTAGCAGGGGCTGACTGGTGAGAAAGTACCAAGGAAAGCTTTTAATTTTGCTTTCTGCCCCATGGTACTCAGGAGCCTGAGCAAGTGACTTAGTCCCTCTGTGCATCCTATCCTGCCTGCAAAGTGCTGCCCTGTCTCACCAGTTTGTTTAAGGACCACAGAGGCTCCTGGTTAGGTTTTGTGTTAAGTGCTGATAAAGCTGCAGGGTAGAGAGCTTTCCACTGAGAATCTGTGTCCTCCTTGAGTGTAGATAGAGTTGGAAGGTCAAGCTGAGCTGTGGCAAGCTGGCAGAGTAACTTTGTCCCTGTTCCATGTCAGCACTGAAACAGTGATTCCTCCTTAGAAGAGAGTCAGAGGACAGTCACATCCTTTGAGAAGTGCTCCTGGGAGTTTGGCACAGCCCCTTTCTCCTGTCCCTTGTGTACCCTGTGCTTTCACCAGCAGAGTTACCTTCACACCTGAACCCAGCTGTCTTTGTCTTGTCTCTCCAGGTGATTTGCAAAGACTGGAGCAACCTTGCGGGAAAGAACTACATCATCCTGAATATGTCGGATAACATTGACTGTGTAAGTCAGTCCAAAGGGATTTGATGGCACGGGGGCAATGGTGTTTAGGGAAGTGAAGGCAGGCACAGCTCTTGCTGTCTGCTTTCACCACAAAACATTTTAAAAGCACTAAATCTCAACCTGTAGAGGCTGTGAAGAGAAGGGGAGGAGGACAGAAATATTCCTGTTCTCCAAAAGGGAAAAAGAGTGGGTGGAGAGAAATGATTTTGCTCCAAGTCTAGCACATGTCAGTTCCATATTGGATTTTTCACTAACTTCTGGCTGCTAGTCTGTGCCAGTCAGCACCTGGATTGTCATGAGACATGAGAGCTTTTAACATTGCACCTCTTACAGGATTGAAGTGCAGTTCTCTGTCCTTCTCTTCGTTTTCCTTCCATTCCTTCCAGCATATAGTAACAATCCTCTGATGGCTCAGAGGAACAGGGACTCCCATTTGTACTGTGCATGGATAAGTATCAAGCAGCTATCACTAAATCTTCCTTAAGGGCCTCTTCTCCCCACCCTATTATCTTGTGTGTTATCTGGGTCTGTTAACCAGCCATGCTCTACTAATCCAATGCCTGTCCATCCATCCTCATAAAGCTGCAGTTAATTCATGAGCCCAGAGTCCCTTGTGGATCCCTGGTAAAAGGGCTCGTTCACTACTGCTGGGCCTTTTATCAGGCACTTAAAAACTAGTTGTGAAAGGCCTGGGGTCAAGGTGCCTTTCATAATTCTAAGAAATTATTATGAGCCTGACAGCCTGAGACCAAAGTGTTTCATTGAGGAATTGTGTTCTGGCCTCGTGCATCTGCACTCCTGCATTGTGGGGCTCCTGCTGTGGGCAGAGCCAGCTGGTTCTGTTACTGCAGGGTTGCTCTGTGGCACTGACCTGTTGCCACTACTGGTGAGTTCTTGGTTGGTTTACTTTTCTTTTTTTTTAAAGGTGACCTTTCTGGGGACAGGGAAAACAGGGAAATTCCTGTACACAGTAAAGCATGCCGACTGCTCTAAGAATAGATGAAAAATCAGTCTTTTTCCTCCTGATTTAGGCAAACCAGTGTGTAGGGTTTTAGGTATCTCTGCTGCAGTTCACAATTGTAACGCAGAAAATGAGTCCTTGAAAACCAGAGTTTTTTCTGCCCTGTTTCCTTCATGTCCCCATCACTCTCTCTCCCATCTCTGTGGACTTTAAATACTGGTTAATTTTGTAATATGTAGTAGCTTCCTTTCTGTACTTTCAAGTACAAAATATGTATTTGTGTTGTACTTGTGTTGTTTAAACCTCTGTAAGGGGAAGAACTGAAAAGCAGATGTGCAGATGTCTCTTGATCAAATTATGTCTTTGCTGTTGAATCCTCAGTTCTGCCTTGCTGGAGGAAGATGGTGCCCTGGGATAGGCAGGACTGAACTGTTTTTCTACTTGATTTCATGTTTCAAAACATATTTCCCAGTGAATGATTCGTGCTGTACTACCCCTTATTCAAAGGGACATTTGTCGACATACATATTTAACATGAGCATTGCATCATTCCCTGCCTCCCGTTCCCACTTTGCATGAGTGAAGCTGGAATCAAGCTCTTCTGCTTTCCACTCATGTTGATGCAGTTTGTTTCCTACCCTTGGTAATTTGCTCAGTTTGGGCACCTCACCTGCTGCCTGCCTGTCCCTTTTGTTTTTTTGGTTTCTGTGTCTGAGCTCTGTGGTGTTTGGGTTGCCGGGGTTATGAGGGAGAACCTGTGTTGCAAGTGCTGTAGTTTAGGTTAGTGTGAATGGGGATTCCTCACATATTTCCATGTTTTGGTGCCATGATCTGGTGTGTCTCAAGTACCACTGAAAAGCTGAGGGACAAGGAGGGTGCTTAGCCCCTTCCAGAGGGTTGCACCTTGACCTTCATTACACTATGTGGCACCAGGGTCTTACCTGCTGCAGGGACCATGTCAGTATTTCTGGGTTAAGCTGGAAGCCCATTTGTCTTCCCACTGGGCTCCAGGCAAGGGAATCACTTCAGTCTCTCTCTGGGCAAATCTCCCACTCAACATACCTGGAAAGTTTGCCCAAGTGAGGGCTGCAGGATCTGAGCCAGCAGTGGTACCTGGCTGTGCATCAGGAGGTGACCTCCACCTTGGCACAGGTGCATTCAGGCTCCTTCACTGCTCCCTCCTCTCCACCGTGGGGAATTTAGCAGTGCTCTGCAACCTCTGCTTTCCCCATCACCAGAAACATCTGACTTCTGTCCTCCTGCCCCTGGCTCAGCTGCTCCCCCTTCCTCTGCATCCCCCAGAAGAGAGCCTCAGGCTGGCAGTGGGACCATGAGCTGGAGCTGCAGCTGAGCATTGTGGTGCTGCATCATGGTGCTGCTTCCTCACGCAGCTCCTCCTGCCTCCCCATACCAAACCCCATAAATTGATGAGAGGAGGCACTGCCAGGCTCTTGTGATTCAGGCCCCAGTCATCGATGTCTTCCCCAATTAGGCCATTTTTGGCACAGACCTGTGCCTGCCCTGAGCGCTTCAAATTGCCATGGCAACAAGAACTCTCCATTTTATTAATCATCTGTGTGGCCTTCAGGTTGGCATGGCAACTGGAGATGAGAATAGAAACACAGGAGTGAGAAAGCAGCAAAGGAGCCTGAGGAGGGATGGCTGGAGCACGTCAGGCTGAGCAGCACCCGCTGACACAGCGCTGCTGTGGGGAAGAGCCTGGCTGCTTCCTTCTCACTTTACACCATAATGTTGCTTCAGGATCCCTGTGTGCCAGGAGAGCTGGGCTTGGTGTGGGGCATATGGCAGCCCCAGGAGCTGAGGAGGAGGGTTGGTGCATCAGGAGATGTTTGTGGGTCCAGCCTGGGGCACTGTGCAGCAGAGCGTTGCACCAGGTTTAACTCTGCTGGCTTTTGGGCACATGTGAGGTCTCGGCTGTAGCAGCCCTGCAGTGCTACAGCTGCCTTGTCCCCAGCATGCACTCACCACGGTTCCTTTCCTGTGGCAGGAGGAGTTTCGGTTGGAGAGGGGTCCCCAGCTGTTGGCACTGGTGGAGGATGCCTTCTCCAGGCAGCCGGAGGGGCTGCAGGAGCGCTGGCTCATCTCTCTGAGCAAACCCAATGAGAACGACAAGCACTTGCTAATGACACTGGCAGGGGAACAGGGTAAGTGCTGGCAGAAGGAGCCTTCCTGTGATGGGGAGTGCATTTAAGGGGCTCTCAAATGGAGGTACACAGCCATGCTGGAAGGAGCTTTTGCTTTCCAATCCGTTTCAATCCCACCAGTTCCCGGTGTTCACTGGACTTGAGGGATGGAGAGGGACTGAGGACATAAGACTCCTTCTTCACATCTGCCTTCTGGGTTGTTCCTCACTGCTTGCACAAAGCTCCATCTTCTGCACTTTGCCTTCAGCTTTGCTCCCTCCCTGGACTGCCTTTCCCCGAGCATCTGTCAGCTTTCTCCTGATGCTTATGTACCCCCCTCCATGGCAGGATGTGACAGCCTGCTCTTGCTTCACTTCCTAACCTATCAATTCTTAAGTCCTGTCTGAACTAGGACAGGACTTAAGTGCACTCCCTTCATGCCCAAAGAAACAAAAGGTGACAGTGAACTGGGCTGGTCTGCAACATTTTACCATCTCTTTATTCTCATTTTGGTGCAGGGGTCCTTTTCCTGTACTGCTTCTGCTGCCTGCCTAGTGACAGAGGCTTCTAATGTTGACCTTATGGCCTCTATGACCTTTATGAACCTGTCTCCATGACCTTTTGAGTGCTGCTGCTTGCTCCCAGAGCAGACACAGATCCTGAGAGCTTCTGTGGTGGTGGGGAGGGTACCTAGGTGGCTCTGGTATCAGTTCGTCCCTGGATATTTTTACTCCTTCAAAGTGTGTTTGGAGGTACCCTTGTCTGTGGTCCTGTGTTCCTTCAGCTCTCTGACATAAAACACCAATGCACAAAATGTGTGTTCCCCTGCCTCCATCCTCTTGGGGATTTTAGATTGATGAATACATCTGACTGAGTAACCTGAGCTGAGAGCAGCACTGATCTCTTCCTCTACTTTACAGGCGTTATCCCTACAAAAGATGTTCTCATGGCACTGGGGGATGTTAAGAGGAGCTTAGCTGAGGTAAGAGCCTGTCTGCCTGCATCCTTTTGTTAAGACCAGTTATACAATTAAAATAAGCAACTTGAAAACTGGGAGCATATCTCAGTCTAACCAAGTGCTGAACCCACGGCAGGCAAACAGATGAGTCAGACAAACTTGGCAAACTCCCTTCTCCCCTCACTGGTAGTTGCCAGGCCATCAAATGTCTGTTCCTTTTAAGAGAGTAACTATGGGTTATTCCCTCCCTGCTTTTCTGGCTTAGTTGTGAGACTGCTTTTCACACATCCTTTTTGTTGGGATTCTCAGTGTCACCCCTTCTATACCATTGTCAAAAGCAATGTGGGTGCTGCAGAGCCCCACATTTGGCCCTGCTCACCCTGCAGCTGTTCTACATGCATTGGCTTCTCCTGACACGTTCATGTGCCTTCTGCAATTCCAGGGTCTGCACTTCACTCCCTAAACAACTGCCTCCACAATGGCAGGCAGAGCACCTGGGTCCATGGATGCCAGACTCCTCTCCCAGCTGCCTCTAGGCCTCACATATTCCCTTCTAACCCTGGGCAGCTTGGAAGAGGATAAAGATGAGGACAAATCAGTCCCACGATCTCTGGCTTTGCCCCTTTGTCCTACAGGGTATGTAGGCACTGAGGGCCTGATTCTGCTTGAGTTTTTTGCACCACTGGAATAATTTTGCTGATTTTAGCAGCGGGGTTGGGTCACTGCCTTGCTGGCTGTCTGCTCTCAGGTTTTTCCCTGACCTAACAAACTGGTGCAGTTAGACAAAGCAAATTAAGTGCTCAGTGGTGTATTGATTGGCTTATGCCAGAGAAAGTGCAAAAAGCCAACCTCGTAGAAATTATGTGACTGAAGTATCAGCACCTAGAACTGTCCAGAAAGAGGGATTTGTGTGGATGCAAGGTTTGACTTTGCAATTGTGGCCCTATGTTAACATGAGTCCTACCAGAGCCTCCTTGCCACATGCCTCAGACTCCCTGGCTCTGTCAGTAATGAAACTCTGCTCACTGTGCTGCCCTTGCACAAGCATGAGATTGCAAGGAAGAGGGAGGGTATTCTCTTTCACCTGTCACACTTACTATTGATGGATACGTAACCTGTTTCAAATCTGCCAAGTCAGTGGGACCAGCGTTGGGCTGTTTGCTGACAGCCACAGGGGGCCACTTTCTAGGACAGCTATTCCTAAGCTTTTAGGCTCAGCGGGCAGCTGTCCACTTCCAAGACCTTTTAGAGACCACTATGCCCTCTTAGGACCTAAGCTTTAATGGAAACCTATTTATTAGGGTTACATTCTCTGCCAAGCAACTACCAAAGCCTCAGCACCCATCAGTGGTGCGTAGTTTGTCTTGGGAACTCTCAGTCTTGGACAGTTTCTCCTCCTTGTCATGCACAAAGGTGTGATCCTTGTGCAGGTGAACAAAATAAGGTTGTGCCTACTGTCATTTGCGGATGTGTCAGCTTTCATGGAAAATGGTGTTATGTATAGTTATGTGCTTTCTATTCGTGTAACACAGTGCACAACCTGACTCTCCAGCCCTGACTTTTAGTTCCTTTGCCCACATTTGTGGTCCTGTACTTGGACCCTAGAGGGTCTGAACAGGATTCTATCTGTCTGCAGCTCAGGACTTTTAGTGTACTGCTTCCTTCCTTCCAGATTGGTATCCAGAACTACTCGACCACCACAAGCTGCCAGTCTCACCCTAACCAGACGCGCAGTGATTATGGGAAGCTCTTTGTGGTGTTGGTGATCATCGGCTCCATCTGTGCCATCATCATCGTGTTGGGGCTCATCTACAACTGCTGGCAGAGACGCCTGCCCAAGATGAAGAACATGGTGAGCACTGAATGGGTGGAGAAGGTGGCCAGACTTTTAGCCCTTGGGATGGAGGGGATTGGAAAGTTAAGAGGGAGATTGTTTTTCCCTGTCCGCTTATGGGACGTAGCTAGAGGCACTGCTGGAGCAGCAGTGGAGTCCATTCAGGTGTAAGAGAGATGCAAATGTGCTTAGGACAGCTCATTTCCACTGTGAGCATTGGGCTAGGAGAAAGTTTACCTTTTCCCACTGACCCCACAAAGTTCCTGGTGGCGGTCACAGCCTGGTCTGATTGTGCTTCTCAGCAGCATTAAGCCCTGTCCCCCTTTGTCTCCGTTTGTGTCCTCTCCCCCGGCAGTCACACGGCGAGGAGCTGCGCTTTGTTGAGAACGGCTGCCATGACAACCCCACCCTGGACGTGGCCAGCGACAGCCAGTCGGAAATGCAGGAGAAGAAGCCGAGCGTGAACGGTGGAAACACCATCAATGGCCCTGACAGCTGGGATGTCCTGATCAATAAGCAGGCGAGCGAGGATGTGGATGTGTTCGAGGAAGACACGCATCTTTAGAAAAAGAAGGGAGGGAACCACCCTCTTAAACACACTTGTTTCTCTCCTATCTTGACTGATGGACCGTGGGATCAGGTGGCTTCTCAGGAACTTCTTAAAACCTTTGAACAGGTCTTTGGGCAAGGTTTCCCTATGGAAGTCCTGAGCCTGCATCTGAGGCTTGGAGCCAGGAGGATCACGGAACAGAGGGAAGCGGGAGGGGTGGGTTTATAGATCTCTGTGTGTGTGTTCCTATCAGTAGCACCAATGCTTTCATCACCTTTAAATGCACTTACTGTAGCTCTGTGGTAGTGGCTGAGAGTGGCTGGACTGGAGAAACAATATGGTGGGGCTGCCTGCCACCAAGAGTCCAGATTTGGGGAGTAAATTCACTTTCCAGATCCTGATCTTGAGATCACATTCAGTTCGTGCAGGTGCGATAAACCCTGTGCATTCTGGATTGAGGGGAGCCAAGATTCTGTCGATGTCCTGGGCAGAGTTTGCATTCCCCATGTGAAAACAGGTTTTCTAGTGCTGTAGCATTCAGCTACTAATTGTATGAGAGCTGATGTTTACATTTGGGGAAAAGACCCCTCTCACCCACTCCCTGCTATCATCTCATTTCACCCCTGGTACCACAAACAGCCCCCCTCCTTTTTTTAGCTCCACAACTCCAAGCTGAGCTTGCAAAGTTTGAGCACTTTACCCTTGCTTGACTGATTGCAGGGAATTCAGTGCCATGGTGCAGCATTTTAGATGGAAATGTGCTTTAGGCTGGAGAGTTGTTAAAAAATGACGTTTACATGCCTCTTTCACAACAGCCTGGGAAATCAGCAGGAAAATATCCCTTGTCTAAGTGTAAGTTTTAGACTGGCTGGCCTTCTCCACTCCAGTTCTATTTTTCAGGATAGTTTGGTTTCAGTTGGTCATTTTGTGGTAAATATAAAGACTATGTGAAACTTCTTAAATAGGGAAACAAGTAATTTTCTCATCCTTTTGTTTCAATTTCAGCATCCTGCCCTGAGGGAAGGGTGGAAGTGTTTAATATCCCACAGGTATAAATCAGGGTAACATCTTCAAAATCACTGCATTGAAACAATGTAAGAGCCAGTTCAGATGAGATGAGACTCGGATGTAAGAGCTCCCCAATGAATGTTTCTCAGGCATGCCTCGGGCAACTTTGAGGCTCCAGCTCCCTGAAGATGTGTGCTAAAGGCACGTGAATATGCATAATTGTTCTCTGAGCCCTGCCTAAACTACTGTCAAGCCTGAAATCCCAGATCATTTGTTTCTTCTGTCATTGAGGGATTGAGGGACTTGCTTCGGTCAGAGGCACCAGTCCTCCTCTCCCTTGTGGTGATCTGCATGTTTGCTTGCTGCGAGATGCAGCTTCACACTTGGTCTTTAAGGGAACCTTTGTATCGAAAGGCCCCAGATGTGCAGCCTGATGCTGAGCCTGTAAATCTATCACTGTATGTACAGAGACCTCTAGCATGTTCCTCCCTGGTGCGTGTGCCTGAAGTCAAGGTGCAGGAGTCTGTTGTTGCAGTTTGTGGAGCGCTTTGCGAGCAAACTGAATCACAGATCACCTCGATGTAGGACCACTCTGATACCAGTTTGTTAGGGATTCAAGAAAGGTGATAACCTTTGGTTTCCTATCCAGATTCCAATTTTCAGTGGTTTTAGCCTGCCTCCATATCTTTCCCAGTGTTATGTAGGAGACAGTGATCATCAACTCTTTTGTATCTTGGTAGGGTTGCAGAGATGCTCAGAGTTCCTTCTCCTGCCCCAGCAGTTGGTAGTGGGGGACAGTCCATGTGCTTGGACAGTCACACATGGCCCTCTCTGACAGTCCCTCACTGGTGGCTCCTGCTGAGTTTGATGGGTCTGTGCAGTGAAACTGCACAAGTCCCTTGGCGGTGTTGAAGGCACTTTGGGGCTCACAGGATTAAATGCAAATTGTTGTTCTGGTGAGTGAATTAAAGCATGGAGTTAAAATTTGAGTTTTTATAGCACTTAGCATAATGGGGCCTGGCATGCCCATGGCCTTTAGGCAGCTGCACCGTGTAAATGTTTCCAAGTCCAATAATCCTCATCAAATACGTTTTAATGCCCAGTGGCTGTTAAAAAGATAATGCCACCAATCAGATGTGAATAATTTCACCCACAAATCGCTTCCTTGGTGCACGTCCCTGCTAAGAGCTGCTTTGCTGCCCTGTTTTCTCTCCACTATCCTAATTCAGAGAAACAAGGCACTAATAAAGCAATGCTTCCAGCTGGGCTCAGCACCTCCCAATCTCGTGTAAAGTCTTCAAACTTTAAAGAAACCAAGGGGGCTATGTGGGCTCAATAACGAGCTAGCAAATTCTCCTGATTTGCCCTTCTGGCCTCTCATGCCCTGGAGGGTTTCCAGAGACTCTCTTCTCTGTCTGGAGCATCCAGGGGATCTGAGAGGCTCTTTAAGGGTGGCTGTTGTGAGGCTGAGGACACTTTTCTGCTGTCTCTGACAGGGTGCACCTGGCTGTATGATCCCAGTTTAGCTTCAGAAATCTACTGGTTGATAGAATTTCACTTTAGTCTGGTGATGCTTTTTATCCTTTTACAGTTTGTTTTTTCTCTGTATCATTTTTTTGCACTAGGCTGATCTTGTCAAGTCGATTGCACTGTTGTCCCTCTCCTGCCAGCCCTGCAGAGACGGGTCATCTCCGGGGACCTGCGGGCTGGGAAGCACTGTAGGGAGGCTCTTGGTAGCCCTCTTACTCTCTTCAGTGCTTGCATTTCCAGCTCTGCACAGGGAGGATGTAAAGAGGAAGAAAACCTTTGTCTTAGCATTTGTAACAGGAAGCTTTTCTATCACCCTAATGTAGTTAAACTTCTTTTTAATAAAAAATGTCAAAGCTGGACTTTCTCAGAGCAGTGTGCCAGGCGACAGAGCAGATGCAGGAGACAAAGCAATTCCTGGAAAACTCTTTGCCACCGACTCGGACATCCCCATAGTTCCATCTGCCAAATGTTTGGTCGCACTGACACCTGGTGGCGGTTGGGAGTTGGAAACGAAAAATTAAAAAAGAAAAAAAAAAGAAAAAGAACTTTTCCCCTCTCTTAGCTTTGGATATTTGTTTCCTGTGACTTGCCTAGGATAACCTGCTTTATTCACGAGGGGCTGCAGGACTCGATTGCGAGCAGAGGGGCTTGTTCCGGGCATGTCAAGGATGTTTTGTGTGAGGACGTCCCTGTCTGCCAAGCAGTGAGATGGGACATTCCCTGGAGTCACCGGTATCGAGGCCCTGGGTAGCAACACAGGGTCTCAGCTCCATCTTCCTGCTTTGTCTGCCACTTGTTCCCTCTGCTCCTCGGGACCACAGCTAGAATGCAGAGACTCTGCCTTGAAATGGAGGTGGTTCTTCAGAGAGAGCATCAGGTGCTGTTGTGAGGAGTGCAGTGCCTCGGGGAACACCGGCAATGGCATCGTCTGGATGCACGGCAAGATCAGAGTGGCTCTCCATCTCTGTGGGATGGTGGCCAGATGTGGTCTGGGATGGCCAAGCTGCAGATTGCTCCGAGGTGTCACCCAGATACCTGGAACTGTGCCTGTAACATGGAGTCTAACATGTCCTCGGACTCTGCATCCTGCACGCCACCTTGGGGTACGTAGGGTGGAAAGAAACCATGAGGAGTGACCTGGTAATTGTGCTGTGAAGGATGTAATGCAGCTTGAGAATACGGTTCGAGATACACTAGAAGGATCCCTCTGGCAGAGGATATGGTGTGAAATGAAGGTACATTATCCTAAGGACTATTGCAGCATGACCTTAGAGCATTGCAGCAGGGTCCCACTGCAGCCACTGCCGTCAGCAGCTCGCCCTTTCCCGTCCGCCTTTGCAGCCATGCAGGAGCACATCTCCTTCACAGAGGGGTTGGGACAGCTCGAGCAGTCACACAACAAGCACCTTCATCTGTGCTGGCTCATGAGAGCCTCATGTGCTCATCTAAGCTGACAGCCAGGCTTTGAGCTGTTCTCAACACCTTCATTCCTGCTGGACACAAACTGTCTGCAAGCCCTGGCTGCTGCTCGGGATTGCTGCTGGAGAACACTTAGAAACACTTGTGTCTGGCCCTGGAAATAACAGGGTTGTGGTTTTGTTTTCTTTGCAATAAAACACACCTCCTGGGTGTCTGAACACTGACCTGAGTGCAGTGCTTTGCTTGGTTAGATCTGCCTGAATTCAAGTCTGCTGCATCTCATAATGCAGTGTTGGCCAGGGCCTCTGCCAGGATGGGGGTCAGCTTGGCCCCCCTTCCCCACAGTGCACTCTTTAATTCTGCCATCACAGATTTCTGTGGAAGCCCTGAGCTGTGCCAGGTGCCCAGGCTGTGGAAATGGGCTTCCCCCATGGAGTACTCTACCCCTCCAGTACCCACAGGACCAGCCCAGGACACCTTTCCTGCTAAAGTGGCTTAGCACAAGCCTCTGTTCCACAGCAGAGTCCCTGCCTGTGTGCCCAGCCCTGTGCCATGTGTGTCCCACACAGCTCTCCACCATCCCACACCTGCTCCAGACCTGGACCCCATACAGACACGGAATTATTAGGGTTGGAAGGGACCTCTGGAGATCATCCAGCCCAGCCCCCTGCTGAGGCAGGGTCACCCAGAGCAGGTGACTCAGGAACACGTCCAGGTGGGATTTGAGTGTCTCCCGAGACTCCACGCCCTCCCTGGGCAGTTGTTCCCAGGCTCTGCCTCCCTCAATGTGAAAAAATTCTTCCTCATTTTGAGGTAGAACTTGTTATGTTTTAGTTCATGGCCTTTGCTCCTCATTCTGTTGCTCGGCACCACCGAAAAGAGTCTGGCACCATCCTCTTGGCACCCGCCTTTGTATGGATTAAAGAGATCCCCTGTCATCACAACTGCACGGGTCCAGAGAGAGCCCTGCCCTGTGTTCCAAACCCCCTCCCAAGCACGTTCTGGGCCACATCAGCCCCCAGGTGTGTTCCAGAGCTGACCCCCTTGTCCCGAGCCCCGGTTCCAGATCAGCCCCAGGTTTGTTCCAGATCAGCCACGGGTTTGTTCCAGATCAGCCCTGTCCGTACCTGAGCCCTGGTTCCAAATCAGCCCCGGTTCGTTCCAGACCAGCCCCGTTC
>VZRO01007383.1:709230-744985 GCA_013397915.1 Daphoenositta chrysoptera
AGTCCCTCGGCCCGGCCCGGCCCCGCGGCCGCTGCTCCGCTCCCCGCGTCAATGCGGCGCCGCCGCCCCGCGGCCCGGCCCGGCCATGGACACCAGCGACCTCTTCACCAGCTGCAAGAAGGGCGACGTGAGCCGCGTGCGGTGAGCCGGGGCTGGGAGCGGGCCCCTCGCACCCGCCGCTGCCTGTAACTGCGCTGGTCCCCGGGGCGAGCGGGCCGGGCCTGCCGGGGCGGCGCGGCCTCGCCGGGAGGAGGTTACGGGAAGCTCGTCCCGGCCTCTCCAGGGCGGCTGTCGCAGCCTCGGGGCTCCGCAGGGCGGCGGCGGTGCCGGGGTGCGGAAAGGGCCGTGTGTTTCTCGTACAGAAATGCGGCCCGTTCGCACCCCAGGAGCTGGGTGGGCACCGGGTCTTTGCCGGGGTGCTCAGGTTCGGGCGAGGTGTGCCCGGGTCCCGCAGGTGTCTGAGTGTCAGACGGGCACTGCGTCCTCGGGGGTGTGGATGCTGCCTGTGGCAAATGTCCTTGCACAAGGCGCCTCTCCAGCTGCCCTTCCTTCGCCGTTGGAAATGGTATTTGCGTTGGTAGGAAGCTGGATCCCTGGGAAGCAATCGTCACGGAAATGTTTATGTACTGTAGACTGTGGGAGTATCTCTGAGAAATACGTGGATACTAAAATGTCAGGTCAGGTGTCCTTGCTCATCTCAAAGCAGCACAGCTTAACTGTAGTGATTTCGGATCAGGAGGCAGAGGGTCTTGTTGTCTGCAGGGTGGATGCAAGGTCCAGGGTTTGCAACAGACTCATGGTTTGAATCTAAAACTGTTCTTCACCTTTTTATCCTACTTGATTCTTCCATCTCTTAATGTGTGATATGCCAGATAATCAGAAGCAACCTCTGTTACAAAGTGCTTGCTAATGAAGGAAAAGTGTGCAGATAGATAAGGTCTGAAGAACGTTGTTATCTGTTGTGATTGTGTTAGATTAAATCATTGCAAGAGGTAAATTGCAGGTTTACTGTAGAAAGAGGGGTCTGAGGGATGGCCTTGCAGAGGTTCAAGATGACCTGTATGAAATAATGGTGGAGAAATGAGGGTCTGAGAATGCTGTCAGAGTGGGGGGACAAATTGACCCCATGGGATTGAGTAGAAAGGAGCTGAGTTGCTTGGCACGTTGAATACGGTCAGAGGAACCTGAAGTTTGAGACAAGGAAGGTGAAGGGAGTGAAGGGGAGGGCTCGTGTGATGGGTAATAAAAACCAAGACTTGAGAGTCTTTGTGAAGGCTGAGAGGGACTTTTACATGTGGTTGTTGAAGTACAGGCTATAACAAGACCCAGGCTGTGCAGGAGACTTGTCTGCAAGGCAAAGCCCAGCTTCTAGATGTGTCAGAGAGGAAGTGTTGGCAGCATTTGATCTAGCCTAAATATGCAGGACAAGGAAGTGGCAGAATTCAAGAGCAGTCTGGAGCGACACTGATGTTGTTGCTTTTGTCAGGAAAAGCCACGAGCAGGATGGGAGTCCAGCCTTGACCTTGTAAAACTGGCCACTCATTTTTAAGCTTCCAGGCTGGGAGCATTGTTGGGGAATGTGAAGGTACTGCAGAAGTACTCAGGCTTCTTTTGGGATTGCTGCCCTGTTAGAGATGGGTTTGATTCCCCTTTCCCCACGTGCACCACTTAAGATTGAAGGGAGCTGCCAGGCCATGCTGTAGAACACCATTCTTCAGGTTGAGGATTTGGCTGATGCCCCTTCAGCCACAGCTGACAGCTCCCCAAGTCCAGTGCAAGGTCCTGTCATACCTTTGGAAGTTACTCTATGAACCTGAAGTTACATCTGAAAGAGGAGAATGTGACTGAGTGAGTAGCTGCATGAAGTTATAACTTTGCTCTCTCCCTTTTCTTCCAGATACCTTCTCGAACAGCGAGATGTGGAAATTAATGTCCGTGATAAGTGGGACAGTACACCCCTGTGAGTGCTGCAGCCTGGAGCACTGGCTGGGCGGGGGGTAGGGCCGTCAGAGCTCCTCTACTCTCTCTGCATCAGTAGCTATGAGCACTGTTACAAAATGTCTCAGGTTCTGCTTTTTTGGGAGCTTTGGCTACATAGTTCTTCTTCTCTGTGGGTGCTGTGCTAAATGCATTTTTGTCTTCCGATTTGACTGGGGCTTGCTGTAGCGATGCTCGAAGTGGGTTTTTATGACCAAATTACCTGGTTTAAGCACTCTGCTCTTGGCTACATTAGACTTTTGCTCCACCAAAGACTATGGCATTCTACCATGCCTTTTCAGCTTGGCCTGGTAAAATGCCAAGTGACTGTGGGATCTCAGTCTGTCTGGCAGGGCTGTGAACATGCAGTAGGTAATGGGGAATCCCCCTGGAGATGCTGAGGAACGTGCTGTGAGCTTTTTACCTCCCCACAATTCCAAAGTACATTTAGACATCTGCAGTATATTTAGAATGCAGAATAACTTCCCAAAGGAAAGGCAGACTAACATTTGGCTGCTGCAATGCATGTTACAGTATTCTCCTACTTTGTAGGACAATTTGAGGTCCCTGTGCAAGAGAATCATGAAAGGCTTAGACTGTGAAAGAGAAAACAGAACTCATTGTAACTAGAACTTAGTGGGCTGGATTTGCTGTACATCCAGTGTGGGTGCTGTTCCCTCCCTGGCATAGCGTGCAGCAGTTGGACTAACAGAAAGAGCAAGGAGTGTTTTTGAGAATTCAGTGGACTGCTGAGTGCCCATGAAATGATCTCCATTAAAATGAGGATGGATTTGGCAGCTGCTGGTGCAACAGAAGATGCTGAACCCAGACTGGGACCTTGAGATCTCCTTGCAGTGCCTAGGATTGCTGGGAACAGATCCTGCTTAATCTTTTGCTGGGATCAGGCTTCTGTGCTATTTGGTAGCAATTCCTCATTCCTGTGAGGAGTCGCCTCCTAAGCTGCTCAGGGATGCTCGGTGCTGTGGTCTGTGTGTGGTGATGTGCCAAAACACTGAATTTTGCTTCCTACTGCATCTCTAATTTTCTTTCTCTCATTATTGTCAGGTATTACGCCTGCCTGTGTGGACATGAGGAGCTTGTACGTTATCTTCTAGCCAATGGTGAGCAAAAGTGTCCTGATGTGGGTGCAGCATCTTTCTCTGGTCCATGTGGATTGTGTTCCTTCTAACTGTTCCTTGTGGAAACTTCTTCTGTTACAACCAACCATCTCATCAGCAATCTCAGGCTACAGAGGGAGCCCTGCACACACCTTCATGGTTCCTTCTGCAGGCCATTTGCTGCTTGAATTTGCTTCTTGAAATTGCTTGAAACATCTTGATTTGCTTGAAATCTTGAAAATGCACAGAAAGGGAAGCTGTTTGTGATGGCTCAAGGCAGCATGACTTTCTGATATCACAGCTGATGTTTTGTGGGGGTGCACTGGTGTTGGGAATATGCTGATCTAAGAACTGTACTTCATATGAAGAATTGTCTATTTAAAACTTTCTTGTACTCTACTGATAACCTGGCTTTGTAAGCAGGATTTAAAGGTGAAATGCAAGGGATTTTGCTAATCTCAAACAAAGCAAGACCAATTCTTCAGGCCAAGTGCCTGCCCATTTGGTTCTCAGCACCCAAATTCCCCTAGGTGTGTAGTGTGTTGCCAGAGAAACCAGAGTGCAGTCACATCTCAAAAGGCTTGGTTTTCTACTGCATTCCCAGCATCTTAATCAACCACTTGATTCTAAATAGGAAAATGCAAATGTCCTCCAAATTTCTAGCAGATTCTAACCTGAAGAGGCATCTCCTGTCTTATACAAAGCAGATATACTTTTTAGGAGGAGCTCTTAACAGTCCAGCAAATGATTGCACTCTCTGTACAGTGAGATTTGTCTTCCCAGAACACTGCTGGAGCCATGCTGAGAGGCTTTTTACACGGGTCAGTTTAAACAAGTCCTGACTTCTTCAGAAAGGGCTTTGTCTGTGGGAGAGCAGCTTTAGGTTGTACACACGTGAGGGAAGCTCAGTTTTTGTAAATATGCTCATCAGCAGAGGGGACCACAGTGAAACATGTCAGCAGCCAGAAGTTATTCTTGTTTAGTGACCATCTGGGGACACTGGAGAAGGATCTAACTCTGCCTGCTGGCCTGTGCCTGTGCTTGTTTTACAGGAGCAAAGTGCGAGGCAAACACCTTTGATGGGGAGCGCTGTTTGTACGGAGCTCTGAGCGACGCCATCCGGCGGCTGCTGAAGGAGTACAAACAGATCACAGCCAAGTGCATGAAGAGGGACTACTACGATGTCTTCCTGCAGCGGTAAGGAGGTGGGGATGTGCAGAGCATCCCATCAGCCTTCAGGGCAGCTTTGAAGGCAACTCATCAGTGCCTTCTCTCATTCCTGGGCATGTAGAGCTTCCTAAGGGATGTCCCCTGTGTCCTAAGGCATGATCTCCAGGTGTGTGTGTGCATAGCCTCTCGTGACTTGGGTACAGACTCCAGAGTCAACAGAAAGCTGCTCTTTACAATGCAGAAGCACTAAGCTGTCGTCCTTGACTGTCAAACCAAAATCAGATCACTAAAACCACACCAGCAATTTAGAATAGTATGTCAACTGAAATTAAGTGTCAGGCCTGAAGGTACTATAGCTTGCAAGCTGAAGTTTTCTACACTGATAAAATGTTTCTCATTTGTGAGACAGAGCACTTTAAGAAGCCTCAAACTGACTCACAGTGACACTGCCCAGTCCTTTCTTTTTGGTTATTAAACTTTATTAAGATACTTCCAAAAATTGCATGTCTCACATTGTACTAGAGCTTGAGTGGCAGCTAACTTGCTCAGGAGTAGAGGAATAGTTTCAAGCTTTTCTTTTTGCTGTTTCTCTACCCTGATGTTATTACAGACTTGCTGGTTGGGTTTTTTTCCTTTTTATTTCCCATTGGACTGACTTACAAATGTTAAAACCTTGTGGTTTTTTTAATCTTTGAAACTGGAGTGTTAATAAATCCTAGAAAGATCTGACAATCTTCCCAGTACTACAGTGTCCTAATTCCTGAAGCTGTAGGGAAAGAGGGGAGGAAGGAAACTCATTTATCTGTCTTCCTTCCAGGAAGGAAACTCATTTATCTGAGTAAAATCAGACTCTGTCTTCCAGGGAAGTAGAATTTCGTAGGGTGATTTATCACTGCCCTGCTGACTGTGGCTCAGATGGTGCAGGGTTGAGCATACATGAAAGCTAAAATGTGCTGGTTTCTGTTTCTTGTTCAAGGAGACCTTGTGTTAAAATTGAAACAAAGGGCAACAGCTGGGGGGCAAAAAGTAAAAACCTAATGCTTCTGTTTGGTTTGGGGCAAGACAGTAGAAGGAAGGGTGTTCTAGTGGCAGCAGATGGAGATCAGTGTTCAAGACTCTGATAACATCTCCATGTGTGACCCCACACCTTTCTATGCACCAGACCAGCTCCCTAGAAGGAGTATGATGCTTGATGTCCACCTGATTTGACTTCTTGGGGTTGTTTATGAGGATATATATGCAAGGAGTGATGGGCATTAGGAAACACTGGTGATAGTTGCTGTAAACTCTGGAAGCAGCAGTTTTGGTTTTTTCCTTTTAAAGAATGAAGGTATGGGCATGCAGGCATAAACAAGGCTTCACCTCTGATGTGGTAATCATGCATTTCATGCCTGTCACATCCTTCCTTCTTCTGAGGGTGGGTGACATCAAGTCCTCTCCTATTTGTTACGTGGTTAAAGTGTGCACACTGACAGTGCCTAGAGAGCAGCAAAGTTGCATCTTACTTTGTAGCAGGGTGTGCCCTTTTGCAGGGCTTTTTTTGACATCTGACAATTTAAAAGCAGTGTTAACTTTTAAAGATGTGCTTGGGGGCGTCTAGTTCCACTTTAAAATCAGTTCCCAGCGTTCAGGTGTTCACCTAAGGCAGGAAGGGTTCATTCTCCAGCCTCCCTGTTGCACTAACAAAACTCCTTTGAGTCGTGGAAGGGAGTGAGACATCCCACCCCAGTGTGTGAAGGACCAGCCCCTGTGCTGGCCTCCCCCTGGGCAGGGAGAGACTGCAATGCCCGAGGCTATTTGTTCATTTAGACCTAATTGTACCATGTTCCCCACTAGCGTTACTCCGTTCTCTCCTCTTTCTGCAATGAATTTCCCTTCTGTCTGTTCCTCCAGGTTGCTGGAGCAGGGTTACCAGAGTGACATTGTTTTCATTGTTCATGGCAAATCCTTCTGTGCCCACCGCTGCATCCTCAGCGCTCGCAGCGCCTACTTTGCAGAGATGTTTGAGACCAAATGGAAGGGGAAAAACATGATCGTGTTGAAGCACCCACTGGTGAGCAAGGCTGTGCTTCCAGTTCTTTCCTTTCTTTTGCTGTTCCAGCTGGCTGAGGAAAGTGAGTAGGAAGGACAGTTTGAGGGTTAACTTCCACAGTGAATAGCTCCTGGGACTCACAATGACCCTACTCGAGGAGAAGGGCTTGTGGAGGCACTTCATGCAGTAAAATAGCATCTTATTGAGATAAGATGAGGCTGCAGACTGCATACCTCCCCTTTGTTCCCTCTGTCATGGGCTCAAACATATCTTAATTAATTGTAGTAGCAGGTAGCTGCTACCATCTGCCAGCTGCGTCACAACCCCTCTCTGGGATGAGTTGAGTCTGTCTAACTCCTGGTGGACAGGTGGTCTGTGGTGAAGTCATCACCTCCATAATTGGCACTAATTGAGTCCCTTTTGTTGCCTTTGCAGCAAGAACTAAATAGGCCATAAGTGCATTCCATCCATTAACCACCAATACTCCGGCACACATTTCTGTAACTTGACTCTGGCAGTGCAAATCCTCTTGTGACAAACATAATTCCAGTTTTTCAGAACACTGCTCTCCTCTCTCTTTGTACAAGAACATGTCTTTCGTCTGGAATTAGGAAGAGGTGGAAATGTTTATGATCAGTAAAAACCTGGATTTTTCAGAGCCTGTATTACAACTATGTTTCTGGAGTTCCTCCATTAGTCTGGTCCTGTCCCCTGAGGTACCTGAGGGATTAGTATCAGTTGAGACAGTAAGGAGCTGTGTAAGCCATGTGGAGTGGCAGCATTAGTTATGTGAGGAGCAAGGAAATCGGCTGCAGTGTGTGAGTTCTTATTTAAGGTTTTTTGTTGGTTTTTTTTCAGTTGTTCAGGATCATGTTTCAAACTTACTGTTAAATTCATGGTGATTCCGAATGTAACTTTCTCTTGTTTTATTTTAGATTAACCCAGCAGCCTTTGGTGCTCTTTTGCAGTATCTATACACAGGTAATTGACTTTACCCTCTGGTGTTTGTGTACATGGCTGGTGGGCAGCTGTCTGTGCCTCTGCACTGAGTGGCACAGGCTTGCACTCAGCAGTGTTTGGGTGCTTGAGTCTCCAACAAATCCTCTCTGCTGGCAGAAAGGGAGAATGTGAGCAATCATCAACTCTTCCAAGATATTTGTACCTTTTGCCAGTTGTTGTCCTGCTAGTAATTATACAGTCAATTAAAACAAAAATCAGCTTCGGTTGATTGGTTGGATGGATTTCGAGATCATATTTCTAACTTAAGGAAGGAAAATCTGTCATCTGGTATAAGAGTCTCCTTAAGGTGGTGAAAAGCCAGTTTCCCATGAAGGACTTTGTCAGTTTGGTAGACCTGAGCAGTGCGTGCTGAATGCTTTGACTACTTTCTAGTATTCTTTCTGAACAGAAGTTGATCCTAAACCTTCTATGAAAATGCCCCGTGTTGTATTGTAGGCATGCTAAATGCTGAACTATCTCAGGCCAGGAGGTGGTGCCAGAAAATAACATTGTCTTCGAGGCTCTTCTTTTCCAATACAGTGTGTTCAGAAATGTCCCTTGCCACATTTTCAGTGATTGTAAAAGATCCTGAGATGAAAACTTGTGAGCCTAAAGTCTATTCTTACCCAAAGTCGGGTAGCCAATGGTGGCAGTCATGCCTGCTGCTGTTGTGCTGCTGTTTTTTGATTTTCTGAGGGCATTAGACGTATTTTGTACAGCCTATTTGGTCTTTGGACTCTTGAATGAAGCTATTAGGGTAAACCCTGGAAAGTGGAAATGTGAATTAAATGCCAAGCTGTTATTGATTTAAGTGGTGGGTGGTGGTGGAATACCAAGTCTTAGCTTCTGGGACTGAATTGTAAGTGGATGCTGAAAAGTGAGGCAGTGTATCTAATTACTGAATTTCCGTGCCATCAAGTCTTCAGACCTTATTTTTTGCCATTTTTACACCTAAGTCCTGTGGATTAAGAGAGCTGACTGCATTTCTTCTTGACAGGTCGTCTGGATATCGATGTAGAATATGTCAGTGATTGCAAGAGGTTGGCCAAGCAGTGTCGGCTGCAGGACCTCATCGATGATTTGGAGACCAAATGTAAAAAAGTCTATGAATTTGGTAAGCATTTGACTTGCTGTTGTCTCTGCTGTGCCTGTGTGCCCTTTCAGGGAGAAACAGGAAAGTGTGATGGTGGATGTTTCATGGTGTCCTTGGGGCTTCCAGAAGATGATTCTGTTGTGGAATTTTCATGTTTGCATGATAGTTTTCAGTCATGGCCTTTCTGTAGGGCAGCTGAAGTGGTTTCTGACATATGCATGTTTATCATGTATATTGAATGCTTTCTTTTAGTGTAGAGCAGCCATGGCAGCAGGACTTTGCTGTAGTTGCCAGACATTCAGTTGAGCATGGTGGAGTATATATTGGGAAGTGTCTTCCAGCAGAGACCTTGTTTAAATCCCTAGATAGATAAAATATATGCAGTTAGAAGTAATTTTCTGCATTTATCTGACCCCTAACCAAAGTAAAATTTTTGATAATTGGCCCAAAATGGGTGCAGAGGGAGATACAGCACTTTTTTTTAAAAGCAGAGAAGTATTTCTGAAAGCATGTGTATATTAGTAACACATGGATGTGCCAAATCTTAAATGAAACAATCCTCTATTTAAGGACTTTTTGTTATCCAAATAACTTGTGATCTAATCATGACATAAGCTTATTGCATGAAAACCAACAGTTATAATTCATCTCCTTAGCTCAAGCTAAGGGACACGTGAAGAAGAATCAAAACAGCACAAGTGGTGTTAGTCACGAAGCAGAAAAAAAAATGAGATAACAAAACCTTCAGGCTGAAAGCTTCTGATTCTCATTCCATGCTCTGAGTTAACTCCCTTACTTTAATCAATTTAATTTTGATTTGAGAAGAGACTCTAGTCTGTAGTTTAAAGTCAATAGCATCTTCTTCCCTGATCTAAGAGGCAGGGGTGTAGCTGTTCCACCTTTTCCTTTTGAATACGAGTTGTGATTGTTCAGCCTCCTGAAGTTGCAGGGCATAACTGATGGAATACTCCTGGCTCAAGAAATCCTCCTCTGCAAATCACATGGGAGATATTACCATGTGCAGGTCTCACTTCAGGCATGTGCAGTTGTTTGGTGGTGGTGGGGTACAAGATTACCATGGTACAGCTGTTCCCATGAAGACCAGGCTGCAAGTCCTTATGGAAGCTGTGTCACAGGTCTTAATTCTGCCATGTAAACACAAATGTAAACATGGACCTGAAGAGATTAGAAATGCATTTCTTGGTATCTACAAAAACTATAAGGTATCAGTTTGTATTAAATAAGTGGCGGAAAAGGGGAGCCGTGAATGAATATAAAATAAAAAACTACTCAGAAATCAGGTAACACAATGATCTTGTGTCATCTTTTGATATCAGAGTAATTCAGTGAGATGCTGGAGATCTGTTTTTTCCTTTTTATCGTTTTCTCCCAGGGTCTAGCTGAGACATTCCACCTTAATTCATTTAGTTAAAATCTCATATAATGTCGTGGAAGGAAAAGAAGGTACTTAAGTTTGTGAACTGCAAAAAAGCTGACTTCTTGATGGGTTTTCAAATGGAAAATAATGAAGTAAAGTTTCAGGTTAGTTGGACGTTTTAGAGAAAAGCACCGCTTGGAAATATAATGGCACTGGACAAATCATTTATCTTCTGTGTTCTTTGGGGAGGGAACAGTTTTTCAATTTTGAGGCCTGACAGAAGACAATCAATGGGTGGTTTAAAGCACTGATGGAAGTACTAGCCTTGATTTTTATTTATGACAGGTTGGATTCAAAGAAATAGAACAACTGTTAAAAGTTTGTTTCTTAAATCTCATGTGGAAGCCAGGAAAACTTGATTCTGCAGAAAGGCATATATGTAAGAGTTACAGAAGTTAAAAAATTGGAAAGATCTTAGATCACATCATGTCTGGCACTTGACAAAGCATGACTGTTCCTTTGAGTGTGTTAGAAACCCCTGCCTGTTCCATGTGCCTGCCGTGGAATAGACCTCTGATTCAGGTCTGCAGAGCAGGGTCATGTCTTGCATCTGTATTATGAAGTTGAAACAAGAAAACAACATGAACTTGAGCCTCTGCAGCTCCACTGGATAATTGCAGTGTCTGCAATCTCATTATCTAGAGTTAGTCAGTATTTCAAAAGCACTTAGTATCTTGGCATGCACAGACAGTAGTATAGGAAGAGGATGACCCAGTGCCTTCCGTTGCACCTGAGATACATTTGGGTGTGAATGCTTGCCTATTTTCCCTTGTGTCTATATTGTGGCTATAACAAGAAAAAAACTATTGCAGTGTTTAGAAGAGCTCAAACAATTTCTCCAGACTAAGCCATAATCATGTATTAGAAAATAAATATTCTGCAGTTACTTCAGCAAGTTTTAGGGCAAAAAGGGTGAGAGCAAGGTTTGAGATGCTTACCTTTGTAGCAAAGAGACTGGATGTGCAGAATCTGTGGTTATAGCTCATTGTGCCTTTGGGAAGAAGATGTATCTAAGTGTGGCATCATTTTGAAGGTTTTGGGAGTTTGGTGTGGTTTTTTGTGGCTCTTACGTTTTGTGGTACATTGGCTCAATTTAACCAGAAGACTACAAAGAAGTATTGAGCAGGAAAAGGAAAACCAAGGCAACTGATACATTGGTAGGTGATGGTCAGTGCTACACAGCTGTGCTAGAGTGGGAAGAAACCAGTGTCAACTTCAACCACACTGGTTATTCCTTCCACTTCCTTGCATTGGTTATGTTGCTTTTCTCAGAAACCCCTTCATTCATCTGTCTTGCATTCCTCTTTCTTGGTCCCTGTTCTTGCTGGCAGCCAGCAGCTTATTCCTATTTCACAACTTTGATTTTTGTTGTCTCTGTTAGGAAAGATTTTTGTGTGACACCAAATGCTGTGCCCTTGGATTTGAGAGATGCAGTATCTGAATAGATTTTCTTCTCAGAAAAATCACTATTCTTTTGTGTCACTGGGAAAGTGCACAGATGCTCAGTGTATCCCAAGAGAAGAACTCTTTGCCTTGACTGCTACTTAAAACTTGCTGGATCCATTAGCACTTACAGAGCCTGACCTGGTGACTGTTACAATAAGTACTACAGAAATACAAATGTTTCTTTCTGCCACGAAGAATTTCTAATTGCAAAGTAAGAAACTTCCTTCTCTCATGCTGATGTGTAAGTGGTCAAGGCTCTTTGAGAAAATGCACTCAGTCTGGTTTGTGTTGGTGCCAGGCCTCCTCTTAGCTTATTTACCCTGGAAGTCATCTATCTGAGGGTAGCATTTCGTGCTAATAGGGCAGCCTGTCTCCTTGCTGGTGAGCTTTGTGTGTAGCAATCATGGTACCTGACTATTTTGTACTGGTAGATTATCCTTCCCTTTCCAGAAATCTCTCTGGGACGTGTGGCCTGTGGAGAGGTACAGTGGTGGCATGTTTGAAGGGTGCAGCAGTGATGTGGAGGAGGGGGTGGAGATCTTGTTTTGTGGTGCATCGTGGTCTTGTTTCGCCCACGACCCAATGGAGTCATCTGATGGAGCTCATGTAATGCTGTGCAAAATGTCAGGAGAAATGAGGTCTCAAGGTGGCGTGATTCACCTGTGAGGGGTTTTAATGTGGTGAATCATACCTGTCAGAAATTCTTCTGAATGCTTCAGAGTTAACCCTGTGTCTCTCTGCCTCCCAACAGTATCTTAAGGCTTCCTCACCGCAACTTTGCATTTTCCAGTGGTGCTCTATCTTTTTTCACATGCTTCCTTGTATCCTGGGACTCTTGAATGTCTTACATGCTCCAGTTCTGCCCCCCAAACCATGCTGACCTGGGAACAAACCTGAGGTGGTGAGCTGAAGTGGTGGAGCAAGGTAGCCAGAAACAGGAAAGGGTCTGCTGGCAGCAGCATTGTGCCACAGTGGGTGTACTTTGGGCTGCCACTGGTTTGAAGTGAGGGTTGGCTTCTATGAGCTCCACAACAACTTTGGTCATAGCAAAACCACTAAAGTATGATCATGTATTTTGCTTTCCTTTTAATGGGCTGTTTTATTGTGTAGGCTGATAAGGCAAGACAGGAAGACACAGTACACCTGAAAAAGACAAATGAAGTTGCTGTCTCTGAAGAGTCTGTTTGAGCTCTTTGATGGTAGTGATGCTTAGTTCAGGCACATGCAGGAGTCTGGGTACTTTGGGGTCTTTTTGCTTTAGGGATCTACAAATGAAGAGTAGAGGACAGACTTGTACCTCCTGAACTTACTGACTAAACAAGAATAAATCCCTTTGTTCCCTGCAGTGAAATCAGGATGGCATAGCTGAAAGGGGACCCAGTGAAAGCATGTGACAGAGAGGCATGGAAGCAGATTAACTTAAAAAACTCCCTGGCATGGGCTTTACCTGAGGTGACACTGTCAGCTGTAGGGGTGGTTGAGTGGGGAAGGCAGTGTATAAGTGGCTCCTGCAGGGATCAGAGCAGCCTCATCCATGGTCCTTAACTGTAATTCATGACGTGGATTCCAAAGAGCAAGTTGGGCTTGAAATATACCTGTGACAACTTTGTTTCCCACAGCTGACATTCCAGCGTAAGGAATTCAGTGGAGGTTTGAGGAGAGACAACAATACATGCATCCCCTTCTAGCCCTGCTGTACTGAGGGGTGCTGAATGTGTGTGTGCATAGAAAAAATTGTGTGTGTTTCGCAGTAAAAGCCAAACAGCAATAATACTGGTTTTCCTAGAGTGTCTTTTATCTAAATGGGAGAGAATGTCTGTAGAGGAATTTAGGCATCTCTGCTCTTTTGTTTTTTTGCTTCTTCCAGTCTCTTCCAAGCCAGGGACCTGTGTGAAAGTGCTGACGATTGAGCCCACAGGTAACTGCCGGCTGCAGGAAGATCTGGCTCTCCTGGCAGACTGCGCCCTGCCAGCCGAACTGCGGGTAGGGAGCACTTCTACTGCTTGTGGGCTCTCTGGGGCTGGGATATCTGCTCACATCGTTGCCACACGGACTTCAGTGCTGCTTGTTTCCTGGTGCTCCAAATGCTGAAAGGCTTTTATTGCTTGGAAATGCTGTAAAATCGTGTAATGAGGCCGTCAGTGCTGGTCTTTCCCCTTGGATATTCCCCCCCAGCAGGGATCTTGGTAAATAAAACTCTCTCCATGTGGTTGGTGGGGATTTCCCCATTGAATACAATGGGGCAAGGCCCCCAGCTCTTCTCTTTGCCATCCTTCTTGAGAATTAGAAATGTTGTAGTAGCAGGCATTGGTACCCAAAGGGATATGTAGGTGGAAGATGGCTTGCTGGGCTTGCTTGCTAGGAACTGACACACTGCAATGGAGAGATGCTTCCAAACCCTGGAAATATTTCCAGCAGAAATGTGAGTTCCTCTGAAGAGAATTTAACTTGGCTGGCCATAGATCTGCTTTTCCCAACCGTGTCTTGCCCCTCAGAAATAGCCCCCCAGATTGATGATCACTATGTTAAAATACCATCATATTATTAGTTAGGATCATATTCAAGGATCTTCTCTCCCATTTGCAGAACAGGAAAACTATTAATTGTCTTCATTCTTTCTGCATCTGGTGTTTTCTGTAATATCAGCAGATTTATTTTGCTCTTATGTGTGTCCTTTTGTTTCCTCTTTCTTATACCAACCACTATATTTAATAACATGGACTCATTTTAGGTGGCTGCTGTGCCCAGAGGTTGTATGACTGAGTGATGCAGCAAAGTTTTATTGCCTTTCTCCTTCTGTTCCCTGCCAAATAGACCTGCCTGGTGCAGAGAGAAGAGAGAGAGAGAGAGTGTGGGTGTGTGTGTACATGGATAAAGTTTCTTACCTTAATAAGCCAACATGTTTTGTGCTGGCTTTTTTCAGATATATATCACTGTAGAGCAAGTTTTTCTTCATCAAGTTTACAACTACCAATTTAGAAATCTTTCCTGTGTAACCTGCCCCCTCCAAATAACTGTACATTTTTTTTTTGTGCCTTTCAATATGCTTTTCTGTATATTTGCAGGCTGTAAAGGGAGGTGGTACTATAAATAAGCTTCAGATTACCTCCCCAGGAATTAAAAAAAATTCACCACCAAAGCAGTGAGATTTACCTACATTTAAGTCACTTCACAAATAAAAAGAATACTTCCTGTTTATTGCTTGTTTCCAGACCTTGATGGCATACTCCTGTTAAGCTGTTCTAGAGTTAGAAACACTTTCCTTCTTAATTCTTTCATGTACATTAGGAGCTGGAAGGAAAAGAGGAAACTTGGAATAATGTAATCATCTGCCAGTGCTGTGAATTGTGAGCTGTGGTGTTCTTGCTGTGTTCATTGATTGGAATGAAGGCAGCATTAGAGTTATTACAGCTGTACAAGTGAAGAGGGCATGGGCACACACACCTGCTCGCTAGAGAATCTGTGTGCCATGCACAAGTGTGCGTGCTTTGTTTAAGCCTGATAAATTCCAAAAGATTCCCATTTTTCTCTCTCTAGGTACTTTTTGTTCGTTTTTGTTTGTTTGCCATTTATCTCTTATTCTAATGTTTTCAAATTGTTAAATTCTGTGAATTGGGCACCTTTGTTTTGGAACAGAGGCATTGCACATCCTCATTCTTGTAAGGTTTGCTGCCATACAAGGAATAGTATACAAACTATGTAACCTAAAATGTCAGGAACCACTGAATAGTCACGCACAGACATCCGTGTTCTCAAGAGAAACATACATTATTTTTTTCCAGCCTGTGCAGAACAAAATAGGTATTTGGCTTCTGGATAAAAGCCAGCATTTCCAGAATTTGGCAAGAAACATTTTGAGCTGCTGCATGTCATGTAATGCCATATTATATGAAATGGGGATGTATTCAGCTTTCTGTTTCAGTATACACAAATAATTTACATGTAATGTCTTTGATACCTGGATGATGTAGAAAACTTTGTGCATTTCAATTTCATAGTTAGTGGTATCTTACATGGCTAAAACAATAATGAATATTTGATATCCAATTACAGCTCATTATTATTTTCTAGAATGAGAGCTATCTGTTCTTTGAAATCTCAAACACATTTGTTATTCTGGTACCTTGTTTCTCTTTCCTGTTTGTGCTTGAAAGCTTTTTTTTTTTTCAATGTTTCCTTTTACAAGTGTGGTTGTTGTCTCTGTTTTGTTTTAAAGTAGTAATGGCCAGGGTTTTTCTGTCCACAACAGCTGCTTCCTCAGTTTGTTACAATAAAATTTAGCAGTGACAGATTTAAGTAAAATACCATGAAAAGCCAGGCAATTGTCAAAACCCATGTGGCTTCCCACTGTCTGCCAGGTTCTTCATTTCATGTCTGCCAGGTGACCTCTGAGTTACAGACTCCAGGGCTTCCAGTATATGACACTGTAGGCACATGGTTTCCTTCTAACTGTTCTTCAATTACCTTTTAACTGAGATCTTATGTTCCAAACCAAGATGAAATCAGACATAAAAGGATCAGAGTTTGCCATGAAATAAATACTGTTATTTCCATCTGTAGTGACACTTGGTGGGACTGCAGAAAAGAGACCATTTGCCACTTTTGGGGTAAAATTAGATCTTGTAATGCATAGGAAGAGTTCTATCTTGTCTGTCTGCACCTGTGTACTGTGCTTGTCCATGGCAGTGACTCCTATGCTTTGCTTTGCCAGTTTGGCAGAGGCAGATTAACTGAAATATTTACAACATGTTTCCAATTTAGTGGTTTTTTTGTATCCAATCCACTTGCATCTGGTTGCGAGCTGCTAATCTTCTCTTGGATCACCAACCCCTGTATTTTGTGTTGTAATTTATTTACAATTTTCTTGCTGAGATAATCTGGCCGAGGTACAAATTGCTGCCACTGATTTGTTTTGTATGTTTTTGCCTCCAGCAACATTTCTATTTAAGCTCTAATAGGAAATTTGTAGCAGCAAAGACTTGGTCCTCCACGTGTGATGGTGGAGAGTGAGAGTGTTGAGAGTATTTCTATATGGGGATTGAGTTCTTGTGAATCTGTTTGCACCTTTGTAGGCTGGACTGTGTTGTGCATCCTGGGCAGAATACTTGACTTTGGCAGCTGTGCTTTGCTTGGACAAAGGCCTGTGAAGGAGGTTGTATTAATAGGGGTGATGGGAGGAATAAGCCAATTTTCTGCAGGGAGATCCTGAAAAGGAGATTAGATTCCTCAAGCATGACAAGGGAGGAGAGTAGAAGTAGTAGAGACTTGAAAGGGGAGTAA
Source organism: Daphoenositta chrysoptera (assembly GCA_013397915.1). Taxonomy (NCBI): domain Eukaryota; kingdom Metazoa; phylum Chordata; class Aves; order Passeriformes; genus Daphoenositta; species Daphoenositta chrysoptera. Next base: position 725,784 of record VZRO01007383.1, read on the forward strand.
AAGAGAAAATTCTGCAAAGCCACTTCATGCTGAATAGGAGAAACAAAGACATGAACCTGCTTTTGTAGTAGGAATTGTAAATGACCTTGTAAACCTGAGCAGCAGACTGGGGACCAGGCAAGGCTGGAAGCAGGAAATTGAGCCCAGAGGAATTTATAATTCAGGAGACAAACTCTGAGATAAATAAAACTCCAATATCAATTCCAGAGGGATGGAGTCCTTTTAGAGATTTACCTTTGGACAGTGAAAGGAAAGAAAAGAAGGGATGCATGTAGGAGATGTGGCATTTATCTCAATTAAAACTCCTACGCCATAGAGTGGCATCTTATCAAAGTTTGTTTCTAGGTTTGTTTTACCTTTGATGTGCCTGCAAATCTGTAGCCTTCAGATTCACGTCAGAATTTGTAGGAGAGGACATGGAAGTGAGGGCATAGGGTGGGGAGAAGAGCAAGGCAAACAGAGCAGGCAGTTGCATCACGATACTGGTGTTTGTAACACCACAGAGTGAGGCTGCAGACCTTGCCTGGGACCAAGGACCAAAGCCTTGAAACATGAGACACAGATAACAGTAAAATAGCAGCCTGGGGAATCTACAAATGAGACAATTTCATCTCATCTTCAGTGCTGGAGGTGCCCTTTGTGTGGCAGCTGTGTGAAAAGCAGGTGACAGATCAGGTGGGCAGCATTCCTTGAATTGCTGCATCTCTTCTGGAACAGGAGTTGCCCAGTGGAGCAGGACTGCAGGAGAGAGGTGCTATGGAGAGCCAGCATTACTGCAACAGCCGTGTGCATGATTTGCATCACTGGCCTTCTCCTGTGATGAGGAATCAGGAGCTGCCAACTGTTGCTGTGGACAGACAAAGAGTGGGGTAGATGGGTCCAGATTGCCATGGTCAGTGGTGGTGTGAGCTAGTGCCATCTTGGTGCCTTGCCACACATAACCTGTTGTGTGAGAAACCTCGCTGAGCCTGGCTGAGAGCTCCCACCCAGTGTGCTCCAGTCTGTGTCTTTGTTTAGCTCAGCAGGGAGGAGTCATCTGGCTCCTCAGTAGAGCTGAAAGCCAGGTTGGAGACAGGTGGGTTGGAAATGGACAGTCTGCTATTGTGAGTCTGATCTTTGTCGTCACCCCAGGGTTTTCCTGGGTGCAAATTTGGGATGTAATTTTCCTGGATGAAAGACAGCAGAAATGAACTCCTTGTCTCAGATACCTCAGAGGCATGTGTATGGAAAGCAAGAACCAGGGGAAACTTGTGTTTCCAGAGATCGTCTTGGCTACGTGACTGTGAATATAAACTTTTTTTTAAATGAATGAGTTACACTGTATATAGAATAATGTGAAAGGGAAAATATTTGGAAGTGTCACTTTAAAATAACATAAGGCAAACAGGATTTTTTATTTTGGTGTGTGCTGTCATTGTTGGCATGTGGGATTGGGTGGAGGTGTGTTGTTGTTAAAATAATTCACTTGAGTATTAATACTGCAACAACTCTATCTTTGGCTGCAAATCAAAGCAAAAATCTAAAATGTGCTTTAGCGATGCTGGATTATTCAAGTGAGCCAGTAATTGTAGCCAAACCATTTCAAACTGGTGTGTACATGGATGTAATCCATACACTATTTCATGTACCCAGTAAAAGGGTGGTCCTAAGCTCCAGTATGCTTATGATACCTGCTGTGTGAAGTAAACTTCACCTCCACTTGTTAGATAGCAGAGAAACACTTTCCAAAGGTGCATGGAGAGTCAGGAGGGAGCTGTAACTTGTACCGGGAATCTCTCTTATCAGCAGTGCAAGTTCTTAATTTCCTGACGTTGGAATCTGTGTTCAGAGCATCTCTGGTGCTCTGCACTGTGCTAAGGGAGGAGAGGGATGGTATTTTCTGGGAAAACAAAGAAGTCTGAACTTGGCACCCTGAGCGTGTTTGAAGCAGGAATGTTAAAGGAAGGGTTTTCTGGTTCCTCTTCCTAGGTTGGTTTTGGGGAGTTGCCGTTTGACAGCACTGACAACTTCAACAGCTGTCCTGACGTGTGTTTCCGGGTGGAAGATTACAACTTCTTGTGCCATAAGGTATGTGCTTGTGCTGTACTTCCTTCTCCTCCCATTCTGCCATGAATCTGATCTACTTGTGTCCCCCACTCCTTCTATGTTGGATAAACTCTGCAGAAGCAGCATTGATTCAGCCAGAAAACTGCATTTAAAGTGTTTAACAAAGCAGCAAAGCCTGCCTTTCTTGCAGAGGTGTGGAGATAAATCTATAAATTCAGCTACAGCATTCACAGCTGCAAAATCTGCTGCTTCTGGCCTATGAGTTCAGTGTCTGGAGAGGGGAATGTTTGATCTGCACATGAACAGCAGTAAGAATGAATTTTGAGATCCAACCTCAAGTCCAGCTCCTGCCCTAGTACCATGCTAATTTCAAATCTCCTGAGTTTACCAATTGTGTTTGTGGTTCTGAGGGTAGGCATAGATAGAATAAGGTATGGAAAAATACTGGAGATACAGCTTCAAAATGTAGGGAGAATCAAAGTTACAGAGTCTGAACTTCTGAAATATCTTTGAGCTGCTCTGACAGCCCATTTGGTAGTGCCCTTTGGTTTGGGGCAGTGAGCAAGATGCCAGTGTTTTGGTTTTTCATTTCTCTCCAGGCATTTTTCTGTGGTCGCAGTGATTATTTCAAAGCCCTCCTTGAAGATCATTTCAGTGAGAGTGAGGAGCTACAGACACAGCCCAGCATTCCTGTGGTGACTCTCCACAACATCTCAGAAGACATCTTCATCCGGGTCCTCTACTACATCTACAGTGATGATACAGAGGTGAGGCCAGCCACTGGTCCTTCCTTCAGTGCTGGTTAGCTCTGAGGTGTTTTCAGTATTTTTCTAAAACTGGAGCAGGGTGTGTATATTCTTAAATTTCACTGACCTACTCTGCTACCTCACTTTTGTCTCAGGAATCCACATACTGGGATGTGCTGTTAGCCAGGCAGGGTTGTAGATCATGTGCATGATGCTCAGGAAACAAATCCCTAGTCTTTTATCCCATAATAAGAATCTGGAAATTAGGTTGCACACTGTTTATTGACGTGATAAATACAGGGCTTTGCAGCTTTCCCTCTTGGGCTCTGTGGAAAGATAAGGGAAGCAGCTGCCAGTAGATGGCAGATTGAACACATTTGGAGATGTGGATAGGTTGAGAGATTCTGCTTATTTACTCTTGGCATCATAGCCTACTTTTCCATTTGTAGCAAGTCATTATTTCCACTGTTCTTTATTACTGGGGTGGGCAAAGTTTCCAATGGGAGACCAGTGCCTTGCTGTGCTCAGTGTCGCAGGCAGTAACAAAATAGCCCTCACCCACTTAGTTTCCAGCCTAACGTGGGGTGCAGCCAATCCCAGCGTTTAATTAGCTTCCTGCTTTGGTTTTGTGGCAAATGCTTTCAGCAGGTCTCGCTGCAAGATCCCAGAACACATTCTGGCATCAGGGCAGGGACTGGAGATGCTGCTGCACCTGCCAGTGTCACTTCCCCCAAGCAGTGTTTGTGCTCTGGGTTAGGTGCCACATGCAGAGGGTGCACACAGCTGTGGCCTTGTTTCTGCTGAGCTGTTCACCTCCACATAGCAGTGGGGAGAGATGTGTTTGGCAGGCAGCAAGGGCAGGATTGCCACTGGTATGCCAGAGAGCAGGTCCTTCACTCGCCTGCACTCCTCCCTCTGCCACTTGCTGAAAGAAGTTGCTGAAGATCCTCCTGACCTCGTGGCTGCACTGCAGCCTGTTCCCTTGCACCTCTCCAGTCTGCCTGCCCTCCTCGTGATGACTCACAGGAAGGATGTTTCCCAAGCAGCTATTCCTTTTCAAGGGGTGCCTGAGCTGCCCTGCCTGGGCTTGGGTCAGGAGAACAGGCAAACAATAATGTGTAGGAGTTAAAAGGATCTTACTCATATGTTTTGTGTGCAGAATGGTGCATAGCTTGGGTTTCAAACCAAGCAGCCAAGATGTGAGCTTCTGCAGAGGGTTCACCTGTCATGAGAAACTACCAGAAAAAATGGTCAGGAAGACAGGAATAGAACTTAAGTTCCACATTTACATGTGGAGTGTTCTCCCTGCCCTGTGTTTCTCCAGCCAAGTCTCAGCAGTCTCAATTCCACGTTTCTCTTTACAGAGGATTTATGGTGTCTCTCTGCCATGCAGTAGTAACAGTGTTTGCAGTTAAGGGGAAGAGTGTGCAGAGGACATAAAGGGTTCCAGGCACAGAGACAAGTTGCTGATCAGAATACTTGTGTAGGCTCGAGGGCAGTTCTTGGAGGAACATTTGCCAGGTTTGTCCTTGATGAAGTAGTTGGGAGCTGCAGCCATCAATACTACTGGCTCAAACACCTCCAGCTCCTGAGGTTCCTGCAGCTTATGAAAGGACAAAGCAGCACTTGATTAATAACCCCAAGAGCTTTGTTACCCCATGTGCATACAGCCCTTGTGGCATGGCTCTCCCACATCTTGCATTCTTCTGCCCAGCTGCTGCAGGGTGTTTCACAGCTGGGTCACTTGCTGGGAGCTGTCTCTCCAAACTCAGGTGCAGACAGCTGTGGGGGAAGAAAAGCATCAGTTTTTTGCAGTTGTCTGAGGGAACAACCACACATATAGATGTGCACAGCAGTGTGTTTGCTGCTCACCAGTTATCAGGAGAGTGGGCCAGGCTGCACCAGTTACCATTCCTCCATCCAGAGCAGTGTGGCTTGGTCTCTAAATGCAAGGGTCCTCTCCTCCTCCACAGCCAGGGCATGCTGTGTCCTGCAGATCCCCTCTTACAATGGATGTGGGTAACTGTGCTCTTTGCAGTTCACATTAGCAGGAACAGAGAGAGGCTCTAGTTCCAGGTTAGTGATGCAGATGGCCAAGGAAAATAGGATTTGCCTGGCCAAGGGGAAGAAGCTGAGTGAAGCTGGAGGTGGTGTCTCCAACTTTATCAACACCAATTTTTAACCTCAGATCACTTGCAAGTACCCAAGAGGGAAATGGGAAGGTGGTCCTCTTTCTCAAGAGCCTTGAAATGTTAAAGGCCATTCACAACAGTTTAAATTTGAGCATCTGGTGCATTAATTTAGTCCAGTCTGAACACGTGTTAAAGCTCCATTAGTATTTGATGTGCAAAATACGTTCTTACCCAGTTTGGCCTCACCTACAGTTTGTGTTCAGTTTTCTGTCCTTGAGTGTACCTCTCTGCCAGGGAGGTTGTGCTGGCTGAGTTAGCAGAGCCAGTTTGAGGAAGAAACTTAAGAGAATTCTGCATATTTTTCACCATATGCGAGTCCAGCAGTATAAAATGTGAGGAAAAATGTGGGGACAAGGTTCTCTGTCCTGCCAGCCTCTTCTCTTTGTCTCTTGGAAGTATGTCTGGTAAAAGCGACCTCCTGCCACTGTCACACTGAACATTTTTAGCAGCCAAGTGCACTTTGGTGTTTCAGCACTGCCCTGTACTTAGCTAGGGGGGTTACCTGCGGCATGAGAAACTCCCTGCAGCACTTTAAATTCCTCTGGGGTAACTGAGTGAGAGACACAGCCTGAAAGACAGAGCTCCTGTCTCTCCATAGCTAGCACTTGTCCAGTAACGTGCCAAACAGCACATTAGTTTGCCAGTGAGGAGCAGCGAGCTCGGGCGTGGGCAGTAACTCCCTCCCTGTGTGCTGTGGCAGCTGTCCCCCGAGAACGCCTACGACGTGCTGTGTGTGGCAGACATGTACCTGCTGCCCGGCCTCAAGCGCCTCTGCGGCAGGACCCTGGCACAGATCCTGGACGAGGACAACATCATCAGCATCTGGAGGATTGCAAAGCTCTTCCAGCTGACCCGGCTGGAGGACCAGTGCACCGAGTACATGGCCAAGATCATCGAGAAGGTACCGAAACACTCCCTGTGGCAGTGACCACGCGTGCCCCTATAGCTGAGACAGCAGATTGAATGGGTGTACTTCGGGCTGGAGTTAATGGTTGTCCTCTCTGCATTAATGTGATTCCTGAAAATGAGCAGCAGTTAAGTAGCAAAGCACATGGTGAGTTAGGACAGAGGAGGAGGAGTGTGACAGGACCTGATGTCACCACAATAAAATTTTGGTCCCTGTCTAGAATATCCCTGTGGAATATGGGGTGAAAAAGTTGCCTGAAAAGCTTTACGAGTACCAGGGGCAGGTGATTTTCACTGAACTTTGAGTCACTGTGCCCAGAGTAGCCATGGTGTTGCCTGAATACACCACATGCAGCCTGGAGAACCCAAAGGGGTGTGCAGGGGAGCTCGGTGCAGGAAATGTTTTTTGGTGTTTGCTGGGGGGAATTCTTCCTGGCATGATGCTCTAGATAGGAGAAATCAATGTGACCTCTAATCTCCTTGAGGATGACAAGTCAAATAGTAGGGGTTTGCTCAGGGGATAACTTACTGTCAAACAGCAAGAAGTAATGAATTTAACACTGACGTTTTCCTTATGGGGCTTCATTTAAGTGTTATCCTGAGTCATTATAGCTTAGTCTCAGGACTCTTGGAGAAAGTTGCCATATGGAAGGATAAACTAGAATCTGTGAAGGGTTTTTATCCTGAGACAGATCTTTATAAATGGCTTGTACAGTTCACATGGGAATGTAACATTTTCACCTGCAGCTTGAAAGGTGTGAAATTATTTTTGGCATGAGAAAACAATGAAGGAAGTGGTTCTGGGGCTGTTATTTTGTTCAGTGTATAGCTTGGGAATGACAGACACATCAGCATGTACCCATAGTCTGGCTTCTGAAAAAGGGTTTGAAAGCTGCTGAATATCCCAAGTAGTCATCAGGATGTGGCTTTGCTTGTGTGTTCCCCTTGCATTCCCCATCTCTAGCTTGAGTGGGAGTCCTTGGACCCAGCGTTGGCAATGTGCCTTCTTAAGGGTGTTGGCACAGACAGAGCCACCCCAGCTGATGTTCAGACATCCGTGGTTGCCAGCATCCTGTGGAGACGCACTGATGGCAGCAGGGAGAGATTTTGGCAGTGTGGTAGCAGAGTAGGGCTCAGCAACCTGCTGTGCCCAGGCACAGTTCAGTAGTGTAGACAGATGGAAGCTGCCTCTCACCCTTCAGCTCACCACACGTTCCTGGGGAACCTGGTGCAGAATCATTCATGGGTGACCCAGTTCTGTCAGGTTGAGTGCAGAGCAGAGCAGCTGCCTTGCTGGTGGTGGTGGGGCTGAGTCAGGGGGGGATAGTCATTTGTGGCTCCCAGTTCTGAAATGGGCACAAGCACTCACTGGCTTTTCTGCTACAGGACATTGCCCAAAAGTGTCTGGCAACATCTCCTGGTTCCTGCTGGGGAGCCCTTTTGGGGGGAATATTGTGCATGTGCCCCAATACCAGAACCAGGGATGCTTAGAGGGTGTTACAGAGCACTGTTGGAGGTGCAGACTGCTTACAGATGAGGCTGTTTATTGTTGGAGTGTTAGTGCCTCCTTTGGAAGGATGGCAGGAGGCATCTCCAAGTGGTGTCCGTACGAGGATTTGGGTCTCCATGTACTCTAGCATTCCTTTCTTTTCTGTGGGATCCTTTAACAGTGTCTGAGACCATTATCCCAACCCTTGGCATCTCTTTACCTGTCTTCTTGTCTCCCTAATGGTTCTCCTGTCCTTGTGGTGCAGCTGGTGGAGCTGGAGGAGTTTGCAGCTGCTGTGAAGGAGAACGCGGAGGCTGTGGAGGAGCGGCAGGAGACTGACTCCATCCCTCTGGTGGATGACATCCGCTTCCACATCACCAGCAACGTGCAGACTTACAGTGCCATTGAGGAAGCCAACCAGAAACTTGAGGCTCTAGAAAACCTCCTGGCCAGTATAGGGCTCGAGTGCTGATGTGTGCAAACCCTGCCTGTCAAATGCAGCCTGCACAGCCCTCGCTGCGTTGGCTCGGAGTGCAAGAACATCTGAGTCTGAATGTCCCACTTCCCATTCTTCGTCCTCCTTCCCATCCACCTTCAGGCATGGTTTCTTTTTAATTTATTTGTGTCTGGACATTTGCATTTCTGGTTTGTGTTTGGTTTTAGTTTGATTTTTTTTTTTGTTTCTCCTTTCAGAAGTAGCTCCCAAAGCTCAGCTCAGTCAGTAGCTGCTCCTTTGTACAATACAGTGTGGAGAGGAGACTGTGAGCTGTTGGGAATGGTGAGGGAGCTGTTCTGGGGACTTCTGCTGCCTGGGGCTAGGACATGTCCCGTTCTGTGGTTCAACAACACACTTCTGAAACTGGCTCATGCCAGAATATTTGTTGAATTACCAGCAGCAGAGGAAGAAAACTGGATTAAACTCTTAATAAGTATATGGGAAAGGAGGTCAGCACTGTCACTGTCAGCATTATAAGACTGGCAAAAGCGAGCAGTGCTTCCCTAACAGGGACACAGAGGTACTTGGCTGTGTGGAAGGAACTGTCTTCACCTGCTATTTTAGTACTTAGATGGAAAAAAAAACCAAAACAAAGTGATTTCCAGGTCTTCCCTAGCTTTTCATTGCTTTGAAGTGCTCAGAATTTAAAAGCTTTGCTTTCTGAACAAGCATCTTTGGGAATACAGTAGAGACCAGAATCCTTCCATTCTTAGAAAGCAGTAGCTTTCAATGCACAAAAGAAGGGAGAGCAGCCCTTTTTAACAGGGGAAGGAAACACCTTCTTCTTGGAAACAGCACTTTTCCCTATTTTTTTGTCCATTGTGGTAGGGCAAGGCTGACTTGCTGGTGGGTCTGGGAAGAGGGGTCACTGGAAATCTTTTTTAAAAGGAAAGGGGCCTTTTGGGTCTCTCACAGGGCTGCTGTCCCACTCTATGACCTTCTGGCTTTGCTCAGCCTTGAGCCGTGTAGCTTCATTGTTTTCCAGGAAATTCACTGTTTGTACTAATGAATGTTTTTGAATCTGTGTTCTGCAGTAGGTCGTGTTATCTCGTGTTGTCTGCCTGGATTCCTAATGAGGGTAATGGTGTTCCTTCTCCTTGGCACTAATCAGCAGGTGATAGCCCTGCATAAAGCTTGCCTTGCCAAACAGGGTGCCCTTGGAGCTGTCCATCTCTGGAATGGTGTGTTGGGACAGTCTCGTGTCGCCAGGGCAAGGCTGGGCACACTTTTCCATGCTGTGCTTTGGGAGGCATTGGGTGAAGCACGTGGAGAATCCTGCACGGGCACTGGGCTGCCATGACCAACTCATACAATCATTTTGATCACTTCATGAGGCAAGAGCTTGAAATATACTGTGTCAGGTGTGCTTTTATCATGGGATGTGGGAACTGGGCAAGGATCCCCTGCAGCTTCAGGATGTTGTTTGCTGTAATGGTGGTGGTGCCTCTCATGGCTAAAGAGTTTGGAGATCCAGGGTTTGACAGGGACTTGCTTCAGGTGTGGATGTATTGGGATGAAGGGTTTTTCTCCTTTGCTAATCTCACCAGGTGAGAGAGTGGTACCCCACAGCAAGTGAGAGCTGCAGCCTCACTCCTGTGCCTGTCCTGCTCTGAAGCTGTTGGCAGGTACATGGGCAGGCTGTGGGCACCACCTGCACTAAGCAGGCTGCACTCAGTTCTGAGGAGGGGACTCTGGGCTTTGGCCACGGTGCTTGGGGAAAGCCAGACTTTGGCAAAATTGTGTGTCAGGATTGAGTTGCACTTAACAGAAGCTGGGAATAGAGCTAGGGTGGGGGGAGCAGGGATGAGGTTCATTGATGCAGCTGAACTCCAGATGCCTGTGCACTTTGTCATCTGGGTTTGTGGTGTCTCTTGCAGATCAAGGCTCTGGAGCAGGGGGTGGTGGTGGCAGGGCTATTCAAGCAGCGTGGGCTTCAACTCTGGTTCAGAACCCTTGTGAAGAAGTGCAGGGAGTTGTTGTGGTTTGTTTTATGCAGTCACATTAGGGTGAGGGTGTGTCCCTGCCAGGAGTGTTTGCTGCATGGAAGCAGCAGGAGTGTGCTTCTGTTTGGGACGGTGACTTGGAGAGGAGCTGTGCGTTTGTTGTGTGATTTGTGGATGTACCTCCATGTCCACCTCTGAGCCTGTCTTTGACAGGACCACCAAAGAGCCCAGCACAACTGTACTGATGAAGGTACCTCTGTGAACATGGGGAGGGGAAGGGCTATTGAGGAAACTTTAATATGAAGTCCCATGTATTTTGGAGGAAGAAGGGTGAAAGGAGAACTGCTTGTTTTCTTGCTGAGTGGAGTGAGGCTCATGAAAGCCTGCTGCAGAAACCAGCAGCTTAACCCAGCTGGTTCAGTTCCCCAGTATTTCTCCTGTGTATATGGCTGAAGATAACACTGAACATAAGCAGGATGTTTAGTTTATCACATCTCTTCTCCTCCTCCAGCAGAAATTTCGCTTCTGACATCTTTGTAGTCAGCTTTGCACAGCAGTGGTTGTGACAGCCCACGAGGCTTGCACGGAGCCACCGGAGAACAGGACGTGGCCTTTGCCTTCTGCTTGTACTGAGCGAGATGCAGAAGCAGGATTCTCAAGGAATGTGCTAATGCTTTTCTCTGCAGATGCCTCAGCTGCTAAAGGACACTGGCAGTGGGCAAAGCAGGTGGAAGGCAGAGGAGGAGCAGCAGTGCTGGGAAGCATTTTCCATATGGCTGCTCTAGAATAATTCCATTCCTGCGTCCTTAAGCGTGGAGCAAGTGAGGCTGCAGTTGTACACGTGGGAGAAAAGGTCAGCGTGGCCTTTTGATCTGCCTCCCCAGCAGTGGGGGTCCACGTGGGCTTCCAAGCAAATGCCTCATCTGTCTGCGTGCACTTAGTGGTCACATCTGTGAGGCCTGTCAGATTGTCCAATTACTCGGGATCCTTTAACTCCCCCCCATCCCTTTTGGCAAAATAGGGCTATCCAAAAGCATGCATAAGCAGATGGTCAGCATGCAGGCAAGCTCTCTAATTAAGATGAGCCAGGACAAAACTTAGATTTGAATTCACTTTATTCTTGCTGCAAATAATTTTATCACAAAATAAAAACCTTTTGATTTTTCTTCTGTTGCCAGTGTCCTTTCTGTGTTTTGTTGCCTCTGTCCTTTTTATTTACTACTAGCACTTGCCGAATTAAGAAGATTGTAAAATTTTACTAGAGCGACATTATATTTAAGAAGAAACGTGTAAGCATGTGTGCAGCAATAAAATAGTCTATTTCACTATATGTGCTCTGGCTGTGATCTCTTTGTTGATGACTGACAACATCAGCATGGCTTTATTTTTGAAAGGGCTCTGTGGGCTCCTTCATTTTCCCTTACCAAGGCCAAGGACTGGCTGTGCACTGCCTGGCTTCCAAGCAGTTTGTACAGTCCTGACAGAACAGGTGAGTAAAGCACTAACTTGTTTTTACTGTCTCCTTTCTCCGAGGATTATTCCCTTTCTCCAGCAGCAGCATGGCACAGGCTTGGTCACTGCCATGGCTGTGTGTCAGGGAGGTGATGTTTGTCTCTGGGCTCTTGCTAACAGGTAAGTTGTCTTTCTCCTTGTCATCTTGTGCCCCTGTCATTGCTGACTGTCCATTATATCCAAGGATGGAGATTTTTCAGCCTTTGTGCTTAACTACTCTGACTTCTCCAGAGCACTCCTGGAGTCGGAAGCCTGTGTTTTCTCCAAAACCGTGACTCCGCTGAAGTGTCTGGGCAGTCCTTCCTCTCTGAGGACATGGGCACTTGTTTTCTTATCTGCTTTCTTGTATGCCTGGCTGGCTACAATTGTTTGGGTAAAGGCAGTAGCTGAGCTGTCTGTGCAGCCCCTGGTGACTTCAGAGTGTGACTGGCACCCAGGGAACGAGCATCCATCTTGTCCCTGTTGCTCTGTGCAGGAACATGCAATTCTCAGAGAGGAGATACTAATGACATCCCGATGACTAATGCTGTTGAAGGGAGGGCTTGGAAAAGTTCAAGGCTTATTCAGGTTTTTGGGACTCACCGAACAGTGCACACGAGGAGCAGCATCGTGCTGTGAGAGCCTGGAGTAAAGGATGAGCCTCTGCAAGAGGCTTGAGCTGTGCTTGGTGCACAGTCATGGTCAGACTGGAGCTGGCACTTCCCGCAGAGCTGCTCGCAGCCGCTGTGTGCTGACAGACTCCCCTGCTCAGCGTGACACTGCTCTCCTCTTGCTGTGGGCAGCCTGGCAAAGCCCATCCCGGGCTTGGGAGCTGCAGTGTGTCTGTGCTCAGCTCCCAGGGGTGAGTGATCCTGGCTAGAGCTGGTGATGGGAAACCATGGCTTGGCTTGGTTCTCTGCTCCCAGGGGGTGGGTGTGCTGAGGAGCAGGTTTTTGTTTTACCTTCTAAGTTAAAACAGATTTGACATAACAAATTTATTAAGATGAGAGAGGCCACACCAGCAAACCATTTATCAGTCAGGGCCTGTTTTGAATAAAGGTGCTGGCTCTGCTGGGGATGCTGCTTGCCTTGAGGAAGTGCTGAGGGAGAAGGACAAAGGGAACCATTTTTTAGGCTGCAAATGGTTTCAAGGGCTTTAGGTTGGAAATTGGAGGTGGGTTATTGGCAATTAATTAGGGGACAGCAGCCACGTTTGGGTGCAGCTGTGGACATGCAGATCCTTAAGCCAAAGTCAAGCTATGAACTTCAAGCTTACATGTGATGAGTGTCTGGGGAAAAGGGGATGAGCATGCACATGCCCTTTGCTTTTCATAGTTGTGGTTAACTTTGTAAGCCTACAAGTGCAGGGCAAGGTTTGAAGGGCGTTTCAGCAGATTAAAGAAAGCCTTGGAAGTGAATCAGTACCATGCGAACAACCAGCTCCGGTCCCAAGGGTCTGGCTGCCAGTTCCCAAAATAAGCTCTGAAAATGAGCGTGAGAGCTTTCCTCTCCCTCCTCCTGTTACCAGCAGAGCAAGATCAAGGCGAAAGAGAGCAGGATTGGAAAGTGAGATCTGCTCGCTCCTGCCAGCAGCAGTCTGCCTGCTCTGTTTGCTGGTATGGCAGAAGGCAAGGCTGTTGCTTTGGTATGTTGGGTGAGGAAAAGGAGGTGAAAGGAGTGCTGTGGTGTGGCCAGATGCTTCTGTTCATGGGCTCAGGGTAGGGTAGATTAGGGCCAAAATAACTTGATGTAGCTTTCCCATGGAGGAAACCGAGTTGGTCTGTGTTGCACTGCAATATCATTAAAACTCCAGTAAGGAAAAATGCCTCCCTCCTGTTTCTGTCATTACTTCTTTGTGAGTCAGGGTCATCCCAGTACCATTTGTACAAGACTGTGACACTGATGCACTGTATGAGGCAGGCTGTGCAGAGACCTACTCTGAGGGGAAGGCAAGCTGGCGTGTTAGTTACTGCTCCTTGGGATGTGCTTTAGGAGATGAAGGCTGATCTTTCATCAAGGCTAAGTTGACATTGTATCTCTCCCTTCTGCTCAGAAGGTTTTATTCTAACACATTCTTGGCACAGCATAGCAGAACTACCAATATTTCTATGGATTTTATTAAGCTCGCTTCCGTAACAGGAGCCAGCAATCTGCTCTCTAGAACTCCTTCCATCAGCCCTCTCCCTGGATCTAAAACTAAAAGCTATCCAGGATTTTCAAAAGTTTGTTGGTGGCAAGTTCAATCTCCTTCCCTTTTCCAAAGGCTCTTCTTGAGAAGCTGAAAATGCATCAGGTGAGTTGTTTTCTGCTGTGCTGCTTCTTTGGTGTGAGTGCCAGTCGGGCACAGCATCTTCAGAGCTGTTCAAGGTGCTGGCTCTGGCCATGCTGCCCCTGGGGTGACTGCTCCTTCTCTTCCCGGGGGCAGGGGCGATGGTATTTCTTGTTTCCTGGTTTTGTGACCTTTTCCAATCAGACGTGCAATTAAACCACAGCCTTCCCAGTCTGGAAGCACACAAGGGGCCAGTCCTTCTTGCTCTGCTGCCCGCAGTGCTCGGGTGCTGCAGTGAGGGGGCACATCAGGCTCGCGTGCAAAATCCGGCCTTTTCTGGGATCCAGGACTCGCCAGTCACGCCAGTGCCCCCGGGCTGGGTTTTGGCACAGAGCAGCCTCGGCATGGGATGTGCATAAGCTCAGCATGGGAGGAGAGGACTTGGTGTTAAAAGTGCACGGGGTGAGCCCTGGAAGCCTTTGATGTGACAGAGACAAGGGCTGCCCTGTGCAGCCCGCAGGGAGGGTGGCTCACTGCTGCCATTCCAGCAGGAGGCTGACCCTGCCGTCCAGCCGGAGGGAAAAGCTGATATTTTAGTTTTCCTCTGTATGGGGAACCAGAGTTGTTTATTTCTAGCATGTGGATATCTCCTGCTCCAGGGTTCACTGTGTCTGCCTGCAGAGAGCTTTGCTGGTGTTGCCACTGGATTTTTTTAAATGTAAATGAAGACAAGATGCTGACAGAAAGGCTGTTGACTTTGGAGGGCTGGAAAGCCCAGCTTTTCCCGGGGCTCTGTCTCATGCCAGGGTTTACTGTGCTCTGGCAGAGGTTTGCTTCTCTTTGGTCATGGACCTTCCTAAACTAAGGTACCACTTGTCCTTTGCCCCTGAGCTGCCATTCCTTCCCCTCTGCCATTCTTGTCTCTGTGTGTTTTCTTAGAAGACAAGTGTTTTCCGTGCTTGACATCTCGCCCTCCCTCAGCTTCCCCCCAGGCCAAGTAGCTTTCTTCACCAAGTTTCCTTCGGATAGCACATATCATGCGATCTACCCAAACTCTTAATTGATCTCTTAGGAATTGTTTTTCATCTGAATTCCTGGAATGTTTCCATACACTGAAGAGTTTCCTCCGGAGGGAAGGGAAATTAGTCCTGCGTCCCTCCCTGCCGAGGAGTGGTGGCCACGGGAAGGCCAGTTGTTTGGCTTGTGCCTGTTGGGAGATGTGGGTTCTGCAGTGTTTGCTCACAGTCGTGGTGGTTTTGCTTAATAAGGCAGCTGTTTGGAGAGCAGCAGGAAGGTGAGCGGCAGCTCCACATCAGATGGGGAAAGAGAGCATCCAGACGGATAAGCTGGGAGAGCATGACCCTGTTTCTGTGTGCAAAGGAGGCTGGTGCTCATTTGTGGAGAGAAGAGCAAATGACTGATCAAACCCCCCGTTCTGAGAGGCTGGGCGAGCAGGAGTGGTGGTGCAGGGGTCAGGCTGCAGCGTGTGTGCAGCGCCGGTGGTCTCTGGAGGTGTGGAGGCACCTGCACAACCCTTCAGCTGCATCTCCCTTTTTCCTGTGATGAAGTTCTGCCTGATGCCAGGCAGGGACAGTGGCAGGTGGGGAGGTGCAAGTCCCTGCTCACCCCCAGCAGCAGCTCTGCAGTGGCTGCAGCCCCACTTCTCCCTCCTCTGATGCTTGAGCAGCAGCAAATGGCAGTGAGGCACTGTGGGTTACGTGCTGAGCAGATCTGAATTAACATTCCTCACCACTCACTGGAGCTGCAGCCCTTGCCTGCTCTCAGTGCCTGAGCCCGGCCTGGATGATGGGCTCTGTGGTGCCAGAGGTCTGACAGGGGATGGTCCTGCTGCACTCAGATGACACCTCTTGTCTTATGTCCCAACGGTGGTGCAGTCCTGACCCTGCCAGGGTGACTGGAAAAGACTCCTCAGCAGCTCTTCCCCTCACCCTGGCACTGCTCTGGCTCCTGCTTTTCCATTCATTGGCTGATCCACACCTTGCAGCAACCCCCAGAGCCAGCCTTGGATAACACAAGACCGAGCACAGGCTGAGGGAAGAGAAAAAGGCAAAACCTTCAGGGCTCCCGCAGACTCGCAGCATCAGAGTAGAAGCACAGGCTAAAAACAGGAAGGCCACCTATGGCCGTGACAGCTCGCCAGGCATCAGGTGGTGACACCGGGAGAAGTGCACTGCCAAAACAGCTCCTTTGTGCTGGTGCTGCTCCCAGCCTTGGGAAGGACTGTCCCCTCCCTCCTGTGCTCGGTCCCTGTCCCAGCACTGTGTTGTGCATCCTCCAGTGACCCTCAAAACTGTGATGAGCTTAATAAACCACCAAAATACCAGAAGAAAGAGCTGTGGACTTGCCAGTATTAAAGCAGATCTTGTTATCAATGATGTTCCTTACTAGCATGGTGTGCCTGCTGGCTTGGTGAGGAGCCCCAGCCCTGCTGTCTGTGCTGACATGCATCAAAGTCCTTGGCCAGAGCCCCTGACCTGGTGAGCTGGGGTGTGATCAGACACAGAGCCTGCACAGGGCTGCAGAAGGAGAGTTTTATTCTCTTGATTTAGAGACTTGAGGCATAAGGAAGATGAAATGAATTGATGAAGGTTGCAGGTTGGGTCTGGTGCTGCTAATGACTGGCCAGAGGGCTGGCACAAGAGCATACTGTCCTGACTGTCCCCTGCTGCAGCAGTTGCCACCTCTTTTAGGGTGTTAGTGGCTGGGGAGCCCTTAAAAATAAGTGACTTGTCCTGAAATGTGCGTGAGGAGAGCAGGAGGGGACCTTGTGGCTGCTCTTTGGCCCAGCCCCACTCTCTGGGCAGGGGGACGTTTCTGCAGCGTGGGGCATTCTGACAGCACCAACCCTGGGTCTGGATGGACCAGGAGCTCTTACAGCTTCTGGGCACTGCCTGGGAGCTGACAGCATCAAAGCCACTCCCCAGCCTGATCTGCAGGCACAGCTGGGGACAAAACGTGGTATTTAATCAGCAGTTGCTCCTGGCCACGGTGCAGATGCTTCCTGTTGGAATTGGGTTTAGTTCATGTTTTAATGGGCTTGTAAAAGCATGGGAATCAGGTGTTGAAGCAGGCTGAGTTTGCCTGTTATTGCATATCCTCCACCAGCTCCACACTGTTGTTTAATCTGGGGTGTGGGAAGCGCTTTGGAATGGTCACCAATGATGCCCTCAGACACGCTCTGTTCAGAAAACATAACTTTATTATTAGTTGCAATATACATTGTATTCCTTTAAGAATCCTAAACTTGTATATGGTTTTTCCACTGAAAATACATGTGTATGTATATATGTTTTTATATATGTATATATATATATAAATGTATTTTATTGAACTGGAACACAACAGAACAAGAGAGACAACCTCAGGAATTACTTGTAAAAGGAAATGTGATCCCAACGGGTTTGTGCTGGCAGTGTGCTAAGGTGAGTGGTATAAAAAGGACAGGCTAAATAGAAAACATGATGGGTTAGGCAGTGGGGAATGGCCTCTCAGTGCTACAGGTGGTGATATATACAGTAGTTACACGTTGCTATTGCTCAGTCACGAGTGCCACCTATTCTCCAAGGCAGACCAGACTCCGGTGTGGCTCGGCACAGCAACATTCATAAGGCTGGCTGTGCTCCCTGCAAGTGGTACCTGCCAGTTGGAAATAGAGTGTAATTACATTTCCCTCAGCAGCTGCTCTGCTCGTTGCTAATCTGGTCAGCCAAGGAAGAATTCCTCCGGGGCTTGGTGAAACCTAACTGGGTCAGTATAAAGGAGCTTACAGGCAGGGGAAGGGATCAGCAACAGCAGTGAGAGCTGAAATGTGCAGATCAATGTCTCACCTGGCCCAGGCTGATTTGTTCCTGGCTCCTTCCCTCTGCACTCATTTCTGTGGCCCCTCTCTGCTCGGCAGCCAGACCAGGGGTGTGTGTGGTCCACACAGGCAGTGCCCAGCTTCTTTTGGATAGGTTTCCCTGTGTTAATTACCTCAGAAGGTAACTCTTCAGAAAACTGGCTGAGGGTGGCAATACCTGCTGCCGTGCCATGGCTTTGGGGTCGCTTGGCGCTTTTTTGTTGTTGTTCTTTGTAGGTTTTGGTTGTTAACCTTTTTTTCAAACACAGCCTCCCCAGGCCATGTGCCACTGCTGAGCTTAGCTATAGACAGAAGGACAAGTCTTCCCCAGATCAATGTAATTTGTTTCCCTTTATTTCTGTTCAGCTGCAGATGTTTCTTGGGTGAAAGGACACATTTTAGCAAAGGCACTGACAACGGACTTTCCTCTGCCTGAAGCCAGGTTGGAGGGAGCAGACGGGCTCTGACCTCTCTGCTGAAGGGTCACTTCCCTCTCCCCTCCTGCAAAGTGCTTGTCAGTTTAGAAGGGATGTAAAGAATGTGGACATTGATTTACTCCTCCTGACTTCCTCAAGAAAAGTGCTTTCAAAAATCCTATCCTTAAGTCATCATCTTGCTACTACCCCCGCAGTGTCTGTCACCTCTGGATCACACCCACTTGTTTCCCCTTCCAGCCGAAGAAGCAGGTGAGATTTATCACTGCCGTAGTGTTTCTCTTCTTGCTGTCTTTCTCCAGCAGCATCTGGCCAGGAGGGAGCTTGCTCAGGCAAAAGAAGTTACCTCAAGACAGGCTGCTGGAAGATGGAAGGCAGGTGACCTGCGCGTTGCTCCTTCCCAGAGTAAGTGTCACCAGAGGTTTAGCAGGGGCTGCTGAGAACAGCTGATTGCACTGGAATAATATTTCAATATAAAGCTGGCGTTGCTGGGAGAACTACAGCTCGTTCCTCTCTTTAGAGGCAAGAAAATACAAATGCCAAAGTGCCTGGATCAACCTGTATAAAAGAGCTTCCCTGACTTGGGCCCCTTAGGGCAACTACAAGGACACAACCTGCATCCACACATCTTCCATCCATCCACGCTGCTGGGACTGAATGGGTCTGAGCCCTGATTCTGACTGTTATTGCACAGAGGTCCCTTTCCTGAACCTTGCCAGAGCTGCTTCCAAAGGGAAAAGAGGTGGGTGACCCCCCTGACTGTCACAGGAGGGATCCAGCCCTGGGGACAGCAGCTCAAGACAGAGATGTTTCTTGCTGCTGCAGGGAAGGCAGCAAGGGCTGGTTTGTCACCGGGGGAGTTTGTCACCCCACTCTCTCATAGTGCAACATTTGCATTCTCTTCTTGCAGAACCAGAGGGAGAGGTGCAGGTTAAACCCCTTCCCTTTGGATAGTGCCAAGAAGTATATTCATGCTGAGGGCCACCATGCTGGAGAAATCGGCCTGCACAGCCACTCTGTCATCACTATGCAGCTTTTACTGTGTCAGTACAACGTCTCTGCTCTAATCCAGGGTCTAAACCCTTTCCTCTCACCCTGTTGCTAGTAGAGACTCAGGCAGCTCTAGGATTTGGCTTAGCTGAACCACAGGCCCAGTCCACAAGCTCCTCCACAGCAGCTTGTACAGCAGGGTCTGTGGATGCCCCAGGACAGCAAGGTAGGGGTTGGATTTGGATGGATGATCACACCCCACACTCTGCCTCCAGCTCCCCTCGTGTCCCAAAGGGCTGAGCTCAGCCCCTCAGTGATCCACCCCAGTGCTGATCAGGAGG
>VZRO01007383.1:745240-805238 GCA_013397915.1 Daphoenositta chrysoptera
CTCAGTCATCCCCCCCAGCCGTGATCAGGAGGGGACTGGGATGAGCTCAGCCCCTCAGTGATCCACCCCAGTGCTGATCAGGAGGAGACTGGGATGAGCTTGGACAGGATCCCTGCTCTTGCTGTGGGTCTCCTGCTAAACCAGTGGACCATGAGGACACCCACTGCTACTCCCCACCCACCAGATGCTCTGCACTTCTCTCTAGCATTATTTTCAGGACATTTTCCAACTGATGAAGGAAAACAACAGATTATGACTGTAAAGTTATGGTGAGAGGACCGGATCCTGGTAGGACAACATTGTTCCTTGCCAAGAGAAGGAATGATTAACTCCTTCTTTACTCTCCTCCCATTTCTTTCCCAGCTTCCAGCCACATCTATATACATCATATATTATATTACTATATTCTCTTATAACTTTGACTTTGCTTTTTCAGTTTCAGTAGCACAAGTGATTAATTCCAAAAGGAAAAAAAAAAAGGAAAGAAAAAAAAAAATAAGGAAGGAAAAAACCCTGTCCCTAGGAATATTTACAGAACAGTTCATCTTGCAGAGGAGATGGGGTTTGACATGGGGAAAAGCATGGGAATTTAATGTGCTAAGTGGGTTTGATTCCACATTCCTGCTCTTCCCTCTGGGATCCTGTTCTGATGATGAAAATCAAAGCACTGTTCAACATGCTTTCCCCAAGTGCAAACTCGCAGAGGACGTGCAGGGCGGCTGGGGAGGCATCTCTATGCTCTCCCCTGGCCTGGCCTGCTTAAAAAGGTAGTATCCAAAGGGGTCTGATCTTAAAAATCAGCCTTTCACCCTCAGGGAGCTGTCAGCTCCATCTTTAGCCTCTCCTCATCACCCAGCACCTTTGTTAGTGCTCTCCTCTCCAGGACCAGGGTTTTTAAGGTACTGGATGGTGGGGACAAGGGATGCACCTGGCATCAAAACCATGAAGTGGAAGATACTGATTTCTTTTACCTAGCAATAATTATTGCAGTATAAACACACCCCTGTCACCCCAGCAAAAGCAGAGAAGGGGAAGCTGTGGGGAAAGTTTGGTGGGTGAGGGGCATCCCACAGCTATCAATTCTTCTCCAGATTAGGGCAATGGCCACTTATATCAGCAAGTAATGCCCCACCCTGTGCCTCTCCCCCCACCCTCCCTTTGCTGTGCGTGATAAAATATCCCAAGAATCCCTCCCTGTTAGATATTTTTCCAAGAGATTTCTAGCAAGAAAAAACATCTATTCCCAGAAAACCCCAGTAAGAGCTGCAAATGCAATTGCTCTTAAGTACGGCTGGTTTCCCCAGCTGCTGGGACCTTCTGGCCAATCCATGTCAGTATTTCAGTGAAGACAGAGGTAGAGACCTCGGGCAGCTCTTTGTGGAGGGCATGATAGGCTTCCTCATACACCTGCAACCAGGGAGAGAGTAGAGATTAGCACAGAAAAAATAAATCTGCATGAACAAAACAGCCTTCAGACCCCTCTTGTAGGCACCCACAGGTCCAACACATCCTGCCCACAACTTGTCAGTTTTTTTCTGAGATGTAGCAGGTTATGAAAGCAAAGAGATGCCACTGGTGGTGCTGGCCCTCGACAAGAGGGAAGGTGTTGGCATTGCAGCCTGTGGGTACCTGACCACCCTGCTGCCCTTTAGGAACATAATGCATGTCCCAGCCCCATCCATTTCTTGCTTCTCATGCCACTAAGGAGGAGGAAATACTTATCATGCCCTTGGAGTGTAAAGGACAATGGGGGATGTTCCCATCATGCCTTGTGCAATTTTACTCCTTTTATGCTCAGACTATCCAGTTATTTTTCCGATGACAAAAGCTTTCCCTTGGTCTCCCTGTCTCTCTTTCAGGTTTATTCATGTGCTAACAATTGGTTAATCAGCTGTGGTTCTCTCGAAATGAGCAGATGTGAAGTGGCTTTTGTTGTCCAGCGTTTTGGAAAGACCTCCCTGCACCTTTACACGCTGGGACATGAGGTGAGGCTGGTGCTGGCACAGTTGGCATTGTTCAGAAGAGCTTTTAGGGTCAACGCTTTACCTGCTTATGAGCCTTGCTCTTCCACGCCGAGCTGCTTCATGTCCAAGACACCCTCTAGGTACACAGCCAGCACAGGGGCAGGCCTGGGGATCGCCCACCACCCCCTGCCCCCAGCCCCCAGCCTGGCTGTCGCTGGTGAAAGGCCACCACACCGAGCCCAGGGAGGGCTGAGCTTGGGCTACCTCCTGGTGAAAGGGGCTGTCCCCTGCCCAGCCTCACCAATCCACCAGCCCTCTTTGCCTCCAGCTCTCTGGAGGTCAGCAGGCTCCCTACCCCTCACAGTCCCACTTGCTCAGGCCAACACTGACAGCACAATCTCCTAGCAATCAGGAAAGCAAGATGACCTTGAGCGTTTTGTCCTGACTCTGCACTGTGTCCATCAGCAAATAGGAGCCCCTGATATCGCAGAGCTTGTCAGAAGAGCCGTGTAGCACCAGGATGGGCAAAGTCAGCTTGGGCAGGGCTCGCTCAATTCTGGCAATGGCGTTCATCAGCTGGATGACAAAGGAGACCTTCATGCCACCGTGGTAGACCAAGGGATCAGATGTGTAAGACTCCATCTGGCAGGGAGAAAGAGATAATTTAAGATTAGCAATATTTCATGCAGATGAGAAAAAGCAGATCAGCCTGGCAGAGAAGAGTCTCTTCCCTTGGCTTGCACTCATTTCCTGCTCTCTCAGGACATCCTGCCGTCAGAGTCAAGGCTGAGGTACTGTGGCTTCCCAGCACTGCTCACACAACCTGACATGCTCTTTGCTGCATGTTTCTCTCTTACACCACTAGAAAATATTCAAGCCAGAACTCTTTGAAAGGAGCTCCTGCAGGGAAACAACCAGTGTCAGACAAAGACCATTCCCACAGGGGCACCTGCCCACGTTTTTCTCCTCTCCTGTGCCCTCCTGTCATTCCAATGTGATATCTCTTCTACAGGGTCCTTCAGACTGTGTTCTTTGAAAGATGATGTTCTCCAGGCCATTATCCTCTCTGCTGAGGGCTCAAATGTTCTCTTTTCCTATCTGGGGGTGGAGACCATGGCCTACACCTACAGACAACTGACACATGAGACTGCAAAGCCAAGGGGTCATCTCTGGCTGCAAAGTGTAATGAACAAGGCAGCAAATGATGGTATTGGGTGGTAGGCAAAAAAAACCCAGTGAACAACTTGCTCAGCCAGACTGTGAGGGGATAAAAATGGACAAGAGCTGGTGCAGAAAGTTGCTAGGAAGGAGTAGTTACTGCAGCAGGCAAATCTACAGTAAATATTTGTATACTGTATGTGGAGACGGCCCACACAGCCCCCACCATCGCAATATTTGCCAGAATGCTTCGATTATGGGCTGGTCTCTGGCACAGCCTCCAGTTTCTCCCAGCCCTGGCAGATGTTTATAGAAATGATGGTTATTTATAGGATAGCTGAAAACAGTCTCCTCCTCTCCTCACAGGCAGTGGGGTCTGTTCAAGTTCTACCTTGGAGGCATTAACTTGAGGTCCTTTTGCTTCTGCCCGTGCCTGCCCTGAGGGGACCATGGGTAGGAGGTGGCCCAACAGGCCACCCAAGGACATGTGGCCATGTGTAGGTGTAGGCACAGGCAGGCACTGTAGGGCAGTGTGGACAGAAGGGTTTTGGGGTGGATCCTGCCTTCAATTCCCCGTGAGATGAGATTCTCAGGGTGGCAGAACAGTACATGGTTGGGCTTTCCCATCTGGATGCATTCACTTGCCAGAGGGTTTGAAGCCCTTTTCCCCTGTTGTCTTTTCAACTGTGCTGGAGCACAAAGCACTGGAAAAGGAGGTGGCAGTGAGGCACCCTGGTGCTCACAAGTCTTTCCCCATCACTTTCTTGCTTCCAGTCCCCACCATCTCCCACCACTTGAATCCACGGTTCCTATCCCTACGTGCAGCAAGAGGAAGACGTGGGAGGAAATTTGGGACTATTAGTGGGTGACTTCCTTCAGACCCAGCCCACAGTGCTGAGGATGGTCCAGGGAGGGACAGCTGTACAGCCACTCCACTTCGTGTTGGAGCTGGACCAAAAAAATTCAAGTTGCTACAGAACTCTCTTAGGGATGCTTGAATGTGGTGGATGTTTCTAGAATTTGATTAAGGCCATTATTGTATTTTGGTCTCTGTGCAAGATCATGGCTACTCTGAAGTGAGGGGTAATTTTTGGCAGGGAGACAAAGATAATCATCAGAGCTCATCATATTAGGATTTTACACATGGTATCTCCCTTTCAAAGAAGCAAGTGTTTGCTGAGGGTCTGGAAAAATGCTTGTAAGAGGCAGCTGCAAAGATGAGACTGTGGTTAAGACGTTGAGATATGCTGAACCCCCTCTGCTCCTGCTAATGGCCCCAGGAAGCAGAGGGTGAACAGCACACAGTCCTTTTGGCTCTGCATGGACCATCCCAGTGCCCAACCAGCTTGTTGCTGCAGAAACCTCCATCTGCATCTGCACCCCCTACACTGTTCAGCTGTACCTTCCCTGCTCTCCAGAGTCCTTCAAACAGGGCGAGAAGCTGCCTGTGTTTAGAAGGAATTGTGAATGCGCTCATGGAAAACGTTCAGCTTTGACTTCCAGAACACCAGCTCCTGGTGGTGTGCAGCTCAGTCTCCTGTTGGCAGCTGGGTCTACCCTGATATTCTCAGCCACACATGGTGACTTTTCATCAGCTTTTTGAGCAAAACCACTGCATTGCATTGACTACTTAGCAGCTGGCTCCAGCCTAACCTGGACCTACGTCACAGCGCTGTGCTAAAGCAACACAGCTCTGAGATGGGTGGATTTTATTATTTTTTAGGTTGGTGGGTTTGTTTTTTTAATTGAATGTAGTATATAAGAGACTTTGCAGGGGGGATTCAGGAGGGATGTGTGGACAGATTGACAGAAGGTCCCTTCCCATGGAGTAAAACAGTGCTGATGAATCCATGTGAGGTGGCCCCCCTCTCCAGCCCCATAAGTGCTAGAAGAATGACCTAAGGGGTTTGTTTCTTTCTCTTGCTGTCTGAAAGAACAGGAATTTTTTAGCTACTGAGCAGCCAACAAATATTTTTGTGTAGATGATGGCAGGAGAAAAAAAACAAAAACAAACCCAGTCCCAACTGCAATGATCAGGACTGCAGGGGCTGTATCCTGTTCCCAGTCAACGAACGGGAATCCTTGTCAGAGTTAATGCTCGGTGCACAGGGTGAGAGCCAAGCAGCAGCTCTCTGGGGAAGGAGGAAAGACAGGAAAGGGGCTTTATATTCTGCAGGCTACAATCTGCAAACCCTGCAAGGCCAAAGCTGTTGTTGCTGCACCAAGCTCTGAGACAGGGGTCAAGAACAGAAGGTGATCCCGGGAGAGCCTGTGACTGCTTCCAGACACAGTCAGGCAAAGGCTCTCCAGGGTCTCTCACAAGAGCTCTTTTTACCTTTATGTAATTCTAACACAGAAGCAACCATCAGGTGCATCACGCTGCCCTGTTTAGAGGTCTGCATCTCCCCTTGCAGCCTCGTCCTATGTGGACTTGGCAGGAGCAAGGCTGAAGTCAGGGGGACCATTCCACTAAGTCAACAGCAGCTAACAAAGACTAGTGGGGTAAAGAGGTTCCTGCCACTGTGTGATGTCATTCCTCCTTGGAATAACAGGACTGGTTTTAAGGTTGCTTCTTGCTCTCTTTTGTCTCTCTTGTGTTTGATACAGCAAACATCAAACAAACATCTCTGTATCATTCTGTGTTTCAGTCCCCACACCCTGAAGACAGCTTTCTGGGAACACAAACTCATTAGAAAATTCTTGGATGTTGTCCCAAAAATGTTTCTAGTGAATA
Organism: Daphoenositta chrysoptera; assembly: GCA_013397915.1. Lineage (NCBI taxonomy): Eukaryota > Metazoa > Chordata > Aves > Passeriformes > Daphoenositta > Daphoenositta chrysoptera. The sequence continues at coordinate 751,097 of VZRO01007383.1, forward strand.
GAAAGCTGGTCTGGCAGGCGAGTATGTGTAAAATATAAATAATGGATGTTTCCAGCACATTGTGTGCTTTAAATCTGAGCGTCTTGAATCCAAAAGGAGGGTGGAGTGTACTTGGAGGGAGACAGAGGACCAAAATGCTGTCTTATCTTTAGTAAGTGTCTGGAGCCTCAAATCCTGGTGTTTGAAGGGGGTCAGGAAAGTGCTTTACATTGCTACCCAGCAGCTGTGTCAGCTGTGTGCTCACGTACAGGTGAGAAGGCAGCACAGCACACAGGGGTGGTTGTCTCATTTGGGAGAGCTCTCCTTTGTAGGCAGGCTCTAATGAAGCAGACCTACACCTTTATCCACACCTCCCTTGCTCCATGGAAAGGGCAGAGGAAAAGCAACACTCCAAGGAAGCTTTAGAGACTTGAAGCATCACAGAGCAGACGAAGCAGCAGCAAATACGTGGTTAGAAAGACAACACAATAGCATTTATTACAAAGTATGTCCAGTGGTTGCTGTGGTGATTCCTAACATCACCACAACACGGAAGTGCTCAGTCAATACTGTGCACCAATTTCAGGAGCTCTCTGACACTTCCCTAACTGTATTATTATTCAGGATGTCCCCACATCATCACTTTTCTCCTACAAAGCTATCGAGTGCAGCAGTAGCATCTTCCAGCAGATGATCCAGCTCTTGGAAGTGTATTTAAAAACATCCTTAAATGTTTTAAATTTAAAACATTCTTTAAATGCAGCTGCAAGAGAGTTCAAGTGTCACATAACAAATCAGTGCAGAAGCAGGCACAGACCCACGTGTTGCAGCCACACTCGCTCTTCAGGTAGGGAATAAAGCTCTCCAATTCCTCTCCTCCTCCAGAACACTGACTGCTTTTATCCTCTAAATACAAATGTAGATGTGAAAACTTTCCTCCGTGTCATTTCAGTGAACTGATTGTCTAATTTAAACCTTTTTCTCTGAATTATATGCAACAAGTTATGGCAGCTGAATGTAATTACGAACAGGTTTCTACAGCTAGACTGGAGTCAGCCCTCTTCCCAAGCATGTACTTGGTGCAGCCTCATATGGCACTTTCGAGCATATGTCACACGGTGCATCAGCGGATGCACATGATCTCACTCCATGCTACTCCTGCCTTCTCTTCCTCAGCTCCTCGGATCTTTCCACCTCCAACACACTCAAATCTTATGCTCTGTTCACAGATAAGTGAACTGAAAGTCACTGGAACAAAAACCCCTCTGGCAGTGCCAAGAAACAGCCCTGAGCCTTGAGGCTGATCTGGGAGGCTCTTTGCTTTCCAGTTTTCTGAATAGGTGAGCCAAAGATGTGGGATATGCTGAGGCTGGATGCACTCCACTCACACAGATCTTTGCCCCTAATCCTTTGAGCTCCAATTCTAATGCTGGTCGAGCTGCCTCCCCAGGGAAAGGCAATTTATTAACTCCTAGTTAAAGTATGAACCATTGCATGAACAGCAGGGAAAATTACAGCATCTGTCAGTGAGATGTGAGCTGGCCTGGGAGCACAGGAACAAGCGACCACTGCAGCAGCAAAGCTCTCCAGACACCCCTGAGTGCCATTTTCTATATTTCAAGCTGCTTTCTGAAATGCACCAAGTTCTGGGTCCAGCCTAAGCACCTTCACTCACGGTTTGTGACTCTCTCCTTTCACTCCTCCCACCACAATGAGAAGGAAAAGCCCTCGTTAGGTGGTGTTGGAGCAGTTGCAGTGACACCTGTTTCTGCAGTGATGGTATGGATAGGCTGACACTGTCATCACCAGGAGGGAGTGGGAATGGGAGAGGAGTCCCAGGCTACTGTGGCACTATAAAAACTCAACCCCAGGACAGTTTCATGCACAGCCACAGTGGTGAGGCTGCAGCTGCCTTGTTACAACAGCTGCTTCAACTGCAGCTCCTTTAAGCACTATCCTTGGGTGCAGCACGAATATATCATTTGTTTGGAAGGGCTGTAGCAGAGTCAGAGTGTGATCCAGGAGACCTTGTAACAAGTTCTTTGGGTCAAGTACACTCTTTTCTTCTGCTTGAATGCATCTGGCACAACGTGATCCTGGTTTGGAGGCAGGAAAACAAATCTCCAGGACTGTAGAGTTTTGCATGATTTCACTGCAAAGAGCAGGGGTGGAAAAGTTGACTTTAGCAGTGTGTTTGCACCTTGAGCTGGGTTTTGCTGCTGTAGTGAGTAGTGGTGGTGCAGCAGAGACAAAGACATCACTCCCATGTGCTTCCCACTGCAGCCGTAGCTCTCTGTCGTGTCTGGTACCCAGAGCAGCTGCAGGTGCAAGGCACACCCAGGCAGGAACAGCTGGTTTCCCACAGCCCTCTGTGTGCAGTCAGTTCCACTGGTGTCAGAGATGTGACACCTTTCTACACCAGCACAGATTTTGCCCTCCTGATTTAACAAAACACTTGTGGGTTTTTCTAAAAGAGAAATGGCAGGACTGGGACAAGATACCAACTATGCAGTGACTTAAAATGGCATTAAGCTTCTCACCTCTTTCTTGTTCCGGGAAATTGCATTTGGATCTATTGATCCCAGGGACAGGTTTGGGAGCACAAAGTTGAGCACTTTCGCTGCAAAAACCTGTGGGAGAGGAAAGGAAGCAGTCAAAGAGCCAGTTAGAGGAAGAGAGGGAACAGAGAGGCACAAATCCTGAGCTGGTGGAAGTCAGCACAGGAGTTAAACAGTTGAGAACTGTCAGCTAACTCTGGAGAAAGATCTGTCCTATATTTAAAACATTTCTCTTAACGAGGAAAGTGTTTAAACTGCTCCTGGGAGCAGGGAGTGGGTGTGCTAGACTGAAATGCCGTCAGCTGTCCGTCCACATGCAACAGCACAACTTCATTGTACTGTGCCTTTTCCTCATTCTTAAGTTGATTTCTGAAAAGGCCTCATTTAAGCACTTTGACAGGAAAAGGTAATTTCCAACTCTTGGAGGGCTGGTTTTTGGTGTTTTATTGCCTTTTCCTTGCTGCCACAGCTCTGTTTTTAGGCTGCAGTGCATAAGTGATGTTGGGTGCCATTTGCAGTAGTTGCCTAGGCTGCACTCGTTTTGATAAGCATATTCTCCAGGGAACCTGTAAATAAACAACAGCCAAGTGTGCATGCATTGGCTAAGGGAATCCATTGTTCACACGTCTCCTGGGAACAACACACAAAAGCACTGAGCAGCCCAGGCTGGAAACTGCTGGCAGAAGAAAGGGTAACATCTTTCATTTCAATAGCACTACAAGCACACTGATACCAGGGTTCTGCTCTGATCTTTGATAGCTGCCTATAATTAAGTGATCACCACTTAAGTCAGAAAATACACAGTTAGTGTTCACTGGTCTGTTTTATGGCCCTGTGGTGTTCACAGCTAACACTTGCAGGTAGGCTGTCCCCTCTGCCCTCTGTTTCTGCAGATACCTAATCACTTCTGAAACACTCCCAGGCATTTCAGATCACAGGTGACACGTGACAGATTAATTATGATATCAGAGGAATAACACAAGGCTGAAGTCAAAATCACCCAGGAGTGAAAAGCAGTAAAGGCTCCCAGCAGCTTTGGGAACCCGTGTGTGCCTTGGGGTAGACATGAGTAGGAACCAGTGTCACTGTCTAGCAGTACCCTGAGCCCCTCACTGGCCATGACACTGTGTCAGCAAAATTCATTTCTACTACACAACAATGCAGGTATGAGCCTCTGATGATCCAAGCAGGAATGGGGTTTTCTTCGTTTCATATTAACTCCAGGCAGTGATGATTTGAGCTATGCACCTTCATGTATCCTAGGCAGGATTATGAACTCTGAACCTGAGACTATCATCTCTGCTAAACTGGACAGAATAAAGCCAAAAAAAGAAGAGGTTTTAATATAGTACTTTCTTCCAGTTTGATTATACCTTAGGAAAAGTCCTTTGCAGTGTTACTGGGTGCAGATTCAGGCTGAAAGACAGTGAGCACCATGATGTCCAGTCAGGTTGGAAAGAAATAGATCAGCAAGAGGCGGAATGGAAAACACAAAAGGTAAAGAGAGAATACTGAGTCCTTAAACAATAGGCTGAGGGTCAGTACAGGATTAAACACCAGGGAATATTTCCTAAGCGTTTGTCCTGCCCACCTGATTTGAAAACATTCAATAGCAGAAATGTAGAGGGAGATGCTCTTTCACCCCTGCTCTGCCCTTTGCCAGCATATGTGACTCCTGTCTCTGCAGCCTTTGAAATTTCCAAGATTCAGAGCTGAATTTTGTCCAGGTCAGTTGAGAAGAAAAGGGGGAAGGCAGCAAGATCCCTCTCACTCCACTGGATTTGCAACTGGATGCTTCCATCAGGACACAGGGTTTACAGGGCACTGGTGAAACTGTGTTTCTGCAAAGAGCAGCATTTGATCTTCCTGCAAACATGCTGTGCTTCTGCTGCTGCCAGGGCTGGCTCGGCGTCAGGGAAGGTATTTCTAAGAGGGTCTGAAGGACCCAGTGTGTCATCTGGCTCGCTGTTATTGTTGCCTTGAGCCCTCGTTTGTTCAGGCCAAGGTAAATTCTTGCTCAGCTGGAAACTTCTCCAGCAAAAGGATGAATGCAATGGTCCTTGGGAAATGGCCCAGGGCTGAGAAGTCATACCAGTTCCAAGGGAAAACTAAGCCTTTGTTCCTCAGAAGCACAATCACCATGAAATATTTTTTGACTCGCAGAGGAAAAAAGAAACACAGCTTAATGGGAAAATGTGGCTTATGCAGGAATACTCTGCTTGTTTTCAATCCTTCCTCTTGCAAATACCTTTTCAACTCCAGAACTGATTTCAACTGAGTGTGACAGAGCAGAGCTATTTCAGGAATAATTAATTTTTTATCAGTTTTGAAATGCAACAATAGATTTGAAAGAGAAAGAAACTGACCGTGCTCTTGTAATACTGCATGTGAGAGACTTTCTAGGAAAGAGGCCGTATAAACACCTCCAAAATACTTCAGTTATAGAATAGGATTTCCTATCTAAATAATGCATCATTGCATTTATTTCTTACACTGAAATAAAGCAACATCTGGTACAGATCTGCAACAAACCAGACTGCAGTTAATGCTAGTTCCCATGCTAGGACTGGTGAGTCCTTGTTTCAGAAAGGGTTTAGCATCTAGCAAAAGGTAAAGGTATAGCAATCTTTCTCTATTTTCCCTGATTACAAAGAACAGGCTAACAGTCTCTCTCATATTCAGACTGTTTATTATTTTCTCTTAATATTTATTCTTTTCCCCTTTCCAAAGTAAGAAAAAGCAGGGGCACTGGTGCTCTTGGGACACTCATGCCAGATGTAGCCTCACCCATGAAGAATCTGTAACCAGCCTCCTAAAACCAGACTTTGGTACTCTGACCCCTATTTAAATAAGTTTACCTGGACTGGATGACTTCAGGATTCACTTCTCCTCCTAAAATTAAGTAGGACTATGGGAAAGCACTTACAAGGAAAATATTGCCTGGCATCCAGGTGGTGCAGATCTCAGCAGGGTCTTGCATCTTTATGCTAGAGGTCCTAATGCATTTTCTTCAGTGGAAAAGAGGTGATTAGAAAGCACCCTTTGGTGCTTGTAATGGTTTGTGAGGTCTGTAGATGGCTTTGGCTACCACAGAAAATGGGACAGGATTATACTGAAAGCTGAGGCAATCTGTCTCCTTCCTCACAGAAGAAAAAAAAAGGAGAAATAGCTTAGAAGTAAATTAAAACAAGGAGCTAGCCCTAGGAGAAATGTCTAAGGAGAAAAGATAAAGCAATGAGTCCTGTGGGAATGAGATGCTCTGTCCTTCCTGCTGGTTTAGCTGCTCCTTCCCTTTGCTTCTAGCTTCTTTTAGGATTGTTTATTCTTTTAAAACTGCAGAAAGGAGGAGAGAGCTGAGGCTCAGTTGCTTTGCAGAACTTCCCTGGGGAAGGGCAAACTGGGCAATGCAACTGTGGATCAGAAACAGCTCTGGAGGCAGATGTGAATGGGAGGGGGGATAAAGCCTAAGTGCAAACCAAAAGAGATGGTCTGGACAAGAACCAGTTATGGTACCAAGCCAAATGGGATGTAGCTGGGGCAGCTGGAAGACTCTTTTGAGGCTCATAAAGGATTTCTGGGACTCAGGAGCTCTGGTTCTGTTCAGAAATCGGTCATCCCCCAAATGCCAAAAATAACCCTGGCCTGACTTAGCCAGCAGCCTGTGTTGCAACTATACCAGACTCTGCATGAGTCAGGAAGAAAGCTGTAGGAGAGGAAGGGAAGGACAGCACTGTGTGGGCTGCCACAGGGTGAGGTGAAGAAAGCACAGTCTGCTACCACCAGTACCCAGCTCTTGCTTAAATAGGTTTTTCTGGACAGGTTCAGGATTCACTTCCCTTCTGAAAAGTAGGTAGGACTGTGGGGGAGGCACTTAGAAGAAAAGTATTGACTGGCATCTGGGTGGCACAGATCCCAGCAGGGTTTTGCATTTCAAGGCCAGAGGTCTTAACACTTTTCCTTCTGCAGAAGAGCGAGGTGACCACGTGCAACGCGGGTTTGCTCTTACCTTGATGGGAGTAGCGACTTCTGGGCTGGCTACCACTAAAGGAGAGATTAACAGCATGCCTGAAAACTCACTGGGCCGCTCACTAGCTGTCAGAATGGAGATGGCTCCCCCCTGCAATGCAAAATAACAGCCCACAGCTTAATACAGGTGCCAACATCTTGTTTGTATAGTAATCCTTTTACTGGAAGGGGTTTAGTCCAAGCAAGCAATTACTTCTGCCCCACTGGGAGTGCAGTGTGGTCAGCAAGGAAGGCTGGAGGAGTAGGAGCACTGGAAGTGTCTGGCTTTTGTGGGGGAGAAGAGATCTGGTTTCTGTTCTCATGCTGTCAACCCTCACGTCACTCTGAACTCAACTCTCCACGCAATGTTCATCAGCTCCCTGGGATGCCTTGTGTCCTCCTTACTTAAAAGGACTAAGAAGTAAGAAGAAAATGTCTGAAGTGGTAGTTCAGGTGGGACTTGAAAAATAAGTTGAGGTGTATCAGCTTGACAGACTGGTGCTGCAGGGGGAAGATGCCGTGAAGCCAGGCTTGCTCCGTGCTGTGCCACTGGTAACCTGGGCAACAGCACTGCTGCCATTGGCATGTGAAAACCTTCACTAATTAATGTGAATTAAATATTCTCCTCCTCAGCGTCCCCAGCCCCTCTGGCCCCACAGTGCTGTGCCCAGGGCCTGGCAGCAAACACCCAGCCCACGGTGTGGAGCTGAACGCCGGCCAGGCTGAGCCATCCCGCACGAGCACAGGGGCTGACGGCCAGGGGTGGGGATGGAAGGGAGATGTGGGCTTGCTCAGGAAAGTTTGCAGAGGCTTAGTTGCCAAGGGAAATATTTGGTGAACTTCCACACTGCTGGAAAACCAGGGGCTTGTTAAACGGAGCAGCAGCGAGAAGCATCTCAAAGACCTCAGTGGGAAATTAGCTCCTCGTTACAGCGGAGCCCGTCAGAGCATGCCATGCCTTCTTATGCAAGAACCCTTATTTATCTGAGCATGGACTGAATCCCAAAGTACTTATTCATTTTCCTCTCCTCCGGGAAGGCAGGGGGAGCAGATCAATGACATCAGTGGGAATACTGTTAGCTTGAATAAAGGGATTTGGCCCGTGCTGTCAGAATCAGGCTTCAGATCTGTTCACCAAATCAGTGCCTTTGTTTTTGCAGCCTTAATCCCTGGTACATTTTCCTGTTAGGTTGTTTAACAGAATGAGGCTACAGGGTGTTTTCATGCTTCATCCCCATGCTGCTCACAAAGCTTTGGAGGGCTTAACCTCCTGGTTACTGGTTAAAATGAAAGGGGAAGCCCGATGCTGCAGGGAGCTGGTGAGACTTACCACATAGCCACGGGAATGAATAGTCCTGTTAAAAAACAGGCTCCTTGGGGCAAATGGCACTAATTAGGGCCACGGTGGGGGTGGAAAAGTTAAGGACTGGCTTTACTCAAGGCAGATCTCGGGGTTATAGCATGCTGGCTAATCAGTCAGTGAATGAAATGGAGGGGAAGGTTCCTTGTAGTTTTGTTTTCCTGCTGTGGAATGAGTTATTTCCTGCCATCCACATGAGTACCACCGGACTGTGACACATGTCCTGGATGCTCCTGGGAGGGGCAGGGGACGGTGCTTACCATGGAGTGCCCCAGGATGAGAACAGGCAGCTCAGGGTGCTCTTTCTTCATGAGATCAATGTGCTGCAAGCTGTCCCTGATGAAGACGTGGAAATCTGAGACCACCATACGATCACCCTCACTCTGCCCATGGCCAACTGCGGGGGAAAAGGAGAGCACACAGATAAGTCATTTGAAGCTGTGGTTACACTCAAGAGAGGACCTGGCAGAAATAAGCCTGTTGGACTGTTTGTCCTGACTTGACCTTCTCCTGCAGTCATCTCTCAACAGAAAAAGTGCTGCAGAAGTGCAAAGGAAACTGCACAGAGCTGTCAAGTGCCATACTGTCCATGAACTGACTTTGAAAAAAAAAAGTCATAGAATCACAGAATATCAAGGGGCCTTAAATTTGGACTTCTATTCCCCCATGTTTCTACCTGATCTTCAGATCTAAGACTACTGATCTCACAGCCTCCAGCATCAGGGTGAGGAAGGGCTGTCTTGCCTTGCTGACAGGTCACTGCATCCTGGGAAATGGGGGTTTGCTTCAGGGATCACATCCTCTGGGGCCTGGTGGCTCACTGTGCAGAGGTTACTGCTGTGCAGCCTCTTGGCAAGAAACAGAAAGATTCTGAAGACTAGATACAGTTTGCTATAAACTTAATGGACCGTGGACACTGCCTTTTCCAGGGCCTGGATGTGCATTAGCTTTGCAGTCCTGCTTTTTCTCATGACACCCTGGAGTGCTGGGTGGGCTGGAAGCCTCCTCTGTATGAGGTCAAGGGGATGGATGTTGGAACAACCTGCAGTGGGCAAGTATCCAGTGGCATCCTCCTCCTGAACAAGTGTTAATGCTCCCTGTCCTGCACCTGGACGCTGTTTCCTCGCTCTGTGTCTGGGAATTATCTTGCCTAAAGGAAGGGAAGGGGAAGATCAAAACGGGAGATGGTGAGTTGCCATGGGAACAGCGGCATCCCTGGCAGAGGTGGAGCCAGCACCACCACCAACACAGCCCCAGGCAATTTTGGGCTTGCAAAGGCTTGAAATTAATACCACTTTGGGGAAGCAGTTTGCATGATTACCTGACCACACATGCATGTTATTGGCTATCACAAAGAGGATTTGTCCTTAGAAACAGCCCCTTTGCTTGGTTCTGTTCCATCCAGGTTGTTAAGGGAAATTGTGGAGGGGAAAACACAACCAACCCATATGGGACAGAGTGTAGGGGGTCTCAAACATCTCCCTCCTGCTGGGTGTCCCCTTAGGCCTTCTCCAGTGGGCACCGAGGCACATTTATAGACACAAAGGGGCAATGACTTGTTAAAGGAGGTGAATGAAGTGCCTGAGAACTGTTGACATGCTGGATGGCTCCCCTTCCAATGCTGAGCAAAGAAAAGCACTGCTGACGCTGCCACATCTGCTGGCAGTGGTCATACCAGCGGAAATCAGCGTGTCTCAACTTTCTTGTAAGCCACACAAAAAAGTCACCCTGCAAATTAGACAGAACTTCTAATAAAAGCTGGACTAAATGCACTCCATCTTGGAAAAACTGGACCCCAAACTCATTTTCTTGTCCTGCCGGGTGGTCTCTGTGGCTGGGTCTTTTGGCAGTCAGCAATCAGCCACTCTGGCTGCCAGAAAAACCCATACACGTCATGCTGATCAATTATAAATAACTATTACCAGTTCTGCTTTCCATGCACAAACTCTAATTCCTGCCAAAATATGGTGCAGCAAGCATCCTCCATGGATCAGTGACCAGAAACAAATTGAAGAGCAAATTAAAATACAAGTCATGATAATCTCCAGAAGTGAAACCATGTGTGTGGCTAGAGGATCTATTAATTTTAAACTGGTTTTTGTTACAGATGGAAAGTGAGCTTTTTACAACTTTTATACACATCCAGTCCATTCACTTTATGGTCCTCAAATGTGTTATCTGCCTATTATTCAACTCCAAATGTAGCAGGTTAATATGAGCTGAACAGTCCAGAGAGAGGAACATTTTCCCTAACAGAGCTCTGCACTTCAGCTTCTTTTTTCTCCAGTGCTGCCTCACTTGCTTCTAGTCTTTCCTTCTCTCCAGTGCTCAGACAGCTGAGCAAGCAGAGACAGCAAAACCCCGTGGCCCAGGTCTGTAAATGGGCCACGACTCCTTGCTCTGAACTGTGAGTCCTTGGTCTGTTTCTGCATGAGACAGAGGCAGGTCTGGAAAGCCTCCTTGGCCCTCAGTGTGGAGAATTTCCCCTGGTCCTGCCACATAACAGTGACACTGCTTGTACCAGTCAAAGTAATGATTGTGGAATCCAAGAAATACCTGTGCAATGCTGTGACAAGTTCCTCCTTGAATTTCTGCAGGGTCTGGGTTTTTTTATTAATAAGCTAATGAACCCCACTTTAAACCCCGGGTTTAACTACTAAGGTCCTGCTCCCCACCCAGATGGCACAGAGCAAAGCCTGAGCAGCAGTTTGTCTGCACGTGTGGGACAGGAAAGCCATGCAGGTCTTTGCTCTGATACTGTCCCTGCCCCTTGCACAAGGTTAGCCAGGGGGCATTGCTAAGTCCTGGCCTCCTATTTTACTATTTTCCATTCTCGCCCTCCAAGAAACCAAACTTGTTCCCCCAGTGAATGAGTATATTGCAAGTTTGAATCCTTCAGCTGAGAAAGCTTCGAGGCAAGGAACTAAGACCCCTTCTATTAGATGGAAGACATTTGCACAACCAAACATCAATACAGTCAAGAATATTGACGTGTTTTTCTCTGATCTTTTGCCTTTAGAGCTATTAAGAATGAAAGGTCAGGTTCATCCTTGATGTAAAGCTATTTGCTTTGGGTTTTGCTGGGAATGAATCTGCTGTAGTGATTCCATAGTGCCAGTGGCAAAACAGGGGGTGCAAGAGGAGGGGAACCACCTTCACCCAGCAGCTGGAACTAACCAGGGACTGCTCCACACCCCAGTGACACAACGCCAAGGGTGACACCAGAGAAGTGTCCCAAGAGCCACAGCTCCATGAGTTCCTCATCACAGCACTGCCACTGGTTTCAGCAGGGCAGTGTGAGGTGCAGTGCACAGAGCTGTGACTGCTGGTGCCCGTTCCCACAGCACACCCAGTGTCCAAAAGCTGTTAAGCTGTTTCACATCTCCCTGGCTTCACACCCAGCTCGTGTGGTTCTCCTCTAACACTGAGTTTGTGCAGTGGCTCAGCGATCATTTCAGGTTGTGTGTGCTGAGCTAATTGCAGGCACCCTTTCCATGAGTCTTTAAAAGTGAGAATCCAAACCACGTATTTTCAAGTTACAAAGCTAGAATTAGGAGGTCTAAGCATCCATTTCCAACTAAACACACCACTACAAAATAACATACTTTGCTCAAACAAAATCTGAATAGAGGCTGTGATGATCTGGCCCAATATGTCATAGTTATTAAATTCTTTCCTCTATTTTCAGCATGAGCATGTTCAGACTGCAGCTCTGCCCTGGAGTCAGGAACAATAACTCAGTCAGTCCTGTCAGAAAGCATGATTTCAGAGCATGATTTCACCTGTGATTATAGATCCTCCAAAGCTACACATCTCTCTGGATGAAATAATACTGACTGGCTGCACAGAAGGACAAAGCTGAGAGTTCAGGGATGGAGCATTTGAGGGTGTGAGGGCTCTGGGGAGTCTGTTATAACCAGGTAGGTATGACTCTGCCCCCATAAAAGATCCTGTGACCCTGGGAATGCATACTTCTACAAGTCCCTTCCTTCCTCAAATCCCATATTCTCTCATGCTGTGGGGCTTGCTTTTGAAAGCCACTCCAAAGCAGCCAGGCTCTTCAGCTGACATTGGCTCACATGCCTCAAAAAAGGTTACATCCTGGTCAGATTGGAGATATGCTGAAAAACATGTAAATAAAAAGCACAGTCCAACTTGACACTCCCTTCCCTTCAGTAAAAGCCAAATGGGAACTGCCTGGAGAAATGAGCAGCCCAGCTCTGGGCTTGTTGTGCAGACTCAATCTGATGAGGGGATCTGTGCTGAGTCTCCACCAGCACGATGCTTTTTTGCTGGGCCTGTGGGGCCACATCAGAGCTGAAGAGATCTGTCCCTAAATGCAGTAAATAAGACAAGCAGACTACCAGGCAGAGAGGAGAGCTTGGCAGTGCCTGTCCCTGCCCACTGTGGGGTCCCTCAGCACCCAGCCCCCGGAGGCTCTGTGGGGATGGGTGAGTGTGGCAGCACACCCCTCCACCCTCGGATACCTGCACTGGTTTGTTCTAAACACTAACTTTTACAGAAGCCACACACTATCCATATTTCTTTCTCTTTCCAAGTGCTCAACCCTCCTGACAAAAGCAGAGCCTGACCCTGAATGCTCAGGTGAGGACTGAATTGATCCTCAGACCTTCCTTCAGCAGGAACATTTTTCTATGGAAGATGAGGAGATGGGAAGTGCAGATCAAATGTTGAGTTCAGCTATCCTGCTGTAAATTCACCAGTTTCAGTGCTGTTCCTCAAAGCTTACGGTCATGGGAAAGCAGAAATTATGGACCATGTTGTTTTTTCAGCCTTTGCTCCCTCTTTATTATGGAAAAGCCATAAAACAAAGAGAGAGGACAGGAGAAATCTGCCTAGGGAACAATAATTCTTCAGGCAGAATTTGTATCTTGGCTTTTCACATATTTTGATGTTTCCATCTTTGGGGGAAGGGGGTGGTTTGGATCCATTTTTATTGTAGTGAGGACACCACCAGTGTAGGGTGAAATGTTCCCCCTGGCCAACCGATGGTAGAAACAATCAGGAGGAATGCAGGGCTTGACTCCTGCCTCAGGATTCATCAACACTATCTGTTTTCCTCTCTAGGGGCGTAACGCCAAGATTTTAGAGTGGGAGAATCATGAACAGGCAGAGCCAGGGCTTAGGTCAGGAATTCCAGGCTTACCACTCCCTCAGCACAAACACATTTTGAATTGCAATGGTGCTAACAGAGGAGTGTCAGGAGTTTTCTGTGGCTGAAGGTGAGAAGTGCCACCACTGTGAAGTCAGTGATTCCCAGACACAGCTGAGGAGCAGCTCTGGTGCTGCTGAGTCCCACACTGGGAAGAAATGTCCTTAATGATGGCAGAGGGGCCATTGGCATGGCCTGGTGCTGGAGCGTTTGATTTAATAAGCTGGAGCATGGTGTGATTCAATTCCCAAAGAGCTCTTGTAGGCCAGAAAAGGCGATTTTGCTGCTTTAGCACTGGCACTGCAGTAGCAGTGGGCAGCAGCTCGTTACAGCACAGACAGTGGTGTGCAGAGAAGGATTTTTGTTAGAGCCCACAGCCAAGCTTATGTTGAAGACCCTCTTCTTTCACTGCCTTGTTTATCAATAACCTTGTTGGAATCTGACGGGTCCATTTGAAGCAAATGTCCAAATGGCTTTTGGAAAAGAAGTTAATATGTGTTTATTAGCTTTCAGAAAAACCTGTTTTATTCCTGAAGTCCTCTGGTTCTATTTTCTGCCCAAAACTGGAGATGGAATGGACTTCTCACCCGTGTTGGACACTGACATGTAGGAAGGTGAGCTTACCTCACCCTTTTTTGCTCTCACCCCACCACAGGTCATGCTGCTGGTGAGAGACATGAGAATAGTGTGTCCTGCTTTCTGTTCACCTGTCTGGCCTAGGGAAAAATCACATAATTAAAAATTCTCAGATGCCTTCCCTCTGCAGGTGGCCCCCACAAAGGAGCCCACAGGAGGGAGATGCCAGTGACAGAAATGTGGATGGCTCTTCTGGTGCACAAGGTGTAATGTGCCAGCCTAAACCCTTTCCCACAATCTTCCTGAGCTTGTGGCAGCTTGCTCAGGTGGGCACCTCACTGTGGTGGCCCCCAAACTATCCTGAGATCCCACTGCCATGGGAAGAGACCACTTCAGCAGCTCATTTTAATATCCAACCCCCAAAGACTGGGAGGCAGCGACCCTTGCCTGCCTCTGCTTTCCTCTCTGCCCTTTACAAAATGCATTCAGACTTGGAGATAAAACTTGGAGTACAAGATGCAGCAGATAGAGTTTTCCAGAGTGTTTCAGCTTTAGAAGCCAGTGCAGCAGCTAATGAAGTGTGTCACAAGGCATTGCAGCTGATGCCTGTATTTATGAGCTCTACTGAAACTCCTCTGAGCGACGACTGCTTTTTTTCTGTGTTTTGAGCTTGTACAGCACCAGCACCACAGGGCATCACCACAGACCTTGGTCCAAGGTACAGCAAGATCTAAAAGTAATAATTAACTCTAATCCCATGCTATAAGGCAGCATGGTTTTGCAGAGGAGGAGATTGGAGAAAGCACATGGGTGGAGAATTTGGGGGAGACAACACACAAGGCAACAAAAGCAAATGTTTTGTGAAGCCTTGATTTTCTACTTGGTGATTTTTTAAAAGTTTAATGAAAAAATTATTAATGAACTAGTAAACACTTCAAATTGTCATAACAGTTCACTACTGAAAAACTATACTTGTTTTGTAATGAATCAAGTACACATCTTTTTCATCAAGTGAGCAAAGCTCATTAATTAAACATACTGGATTTCAAAGCTCTCAATGTTTAATTATTTGTTTAACAAGCAGTACATCTAATCCACCATTCAGACACAAAAACAACTAAAACAACAGGAAGAAGCTTCAAAGCAGGACAATCAACATCTGGAAAAGTCAACAGACTGTGCCTGTATTGTCAGTCACATGTAAAGCAAATGTTCCACTGGCAGAACAAATACACAGAGGAAGCACCTCAGACATCACCCTGCAGATTCCTGCTCAACAAAGCATCTTTCTTACCCTCAGAACAGACTTATCACAGTGAGGGAGCCTGTTCTGGTTTGATTTCCCCAATTTTTTTCCATTCTTCAACCAAATCAAGTCCGATGCACAGAGGGCACTATGAAGTTTCCTCTGTCTGTACCCACTCTTCATTTTGCTGCATGGGGAGAGCAGAGGCACCAGGACAGAGACACCTGAGCCAGGAGAAAGCAGGGTAAGCTGTCCCAGGATTTAGGACACAGATCATGGTCCCTTGACTCCAACCAAGCTGCCAGCTAGGTCAGGTGCTGTGCTTATTTTGTAAACCTTGAGGTGAGTGTCTCAGTGTCCACCTGACTGAGCCTTCACTGTGCACCCTCCTCCTCCTCTCCCACAGCTCCGGTTTCCACTGGAAGAAAAACCAGTTTGACACAAGCCTATGGTCTTTTCCAGGAAGATACTTTCACATCAGATGGGAACCATCAGGAACTAAAAGGAGAGGATCCCCTCTCACCACAGCTTCCACTTTTATGTTCTTTGAGAACCTGAAATACAGCTCAACATATGCTTATCCTTGCCAACATCTGGGTAGTCCTGGGCACCCCTTCTTTAGCACCACCAGCAGAGATGCAGTGAACACACTGGGTTTTCCCACACAGGCACATTTTACAACCACGAGATATGGTACCCAACAGAATTACCTCTTACCCTGGTGTTTTCTGTATGAAACATGTAACTAGAAACTACAGGTGGCTTCTGCCTCTCTCTGACCAAAAGAGAGCCTTGTCCTGAAGGCACAAGTCCATCAGCTTCCCTCTTCCCTTCCAAGGTTAGGAAAATCGTTTTCCTTTCAGCATTTGCTGGGTAGTTTTTATTCACTTGCCTCACACAAAGAGTGCAGCAAACTGAAAGCATTCTCCTCCCACATCAGAGACACATTTGCAGAGCTGAGATATTTTTAGAATAGAGCACACAGAGATATATTGTTTGTTGTCTTGGTTAGGAAAAAAAAAGCAACAGTCAATTTTCTATACTAAAATTATTTGTGCCTTACTGCTAGGGCGCAGGGAACCAGTCATCTTGCTAAAGCCATTTGAAATCTTTTCTGTACTCCAGAGATGACAAACAAAATGACCTGGTACATATCAGAGCAGTCGTTAATTCTGGCCGACAAGGCAAACTGTTTCTGTCAATGTTAAGAGCCAATTCTCCTCTAATGGATACAAACACGGTTCTTTTGGCTTTAGAAGACTTGCCCATTTCTTCTTCTGTTGCTGAATTTGGCTCTGAACTGCAGTTCCTTAAAAGTCTTCCTGGAACATTATGTTGCTCATGCAAACATGCTGAAAAAACCCATCTGAGCGTTTGTGTTGCAAAATAAGGAGCTGCATTTACAAACAGCAGTCACTGTGGCCAGACTAGAAACCTGAGAGTCACCTGGGATGCCATGGGAGGAAGGGGCCAAGCCAGTATGAGAATCTGCACATGGCACAGTCACTTCCCGCCCTGCCTGGAGTGGGGCAGCTTTGTCATTCCTGTCACAAAGTCAGGGAGCTGCTGTGGCGTGGCTGGTGAAGCAAAGGTCCATGAAAGAGGAATATGGAGCCCAATTCCTCTTCCACAAAGCACACTCACAACAGTATTCCACTTTCTTCCTCAAGCCCTTCTGCAGTGCCACCTCCCGAGCCAGCCCTTAAGAACATAAAAGCAGAAGACAGCTGGCAGAAAAACCCTTTTCTACCAGGCTACTGGGATCAATGGTTTGAAAATGTTGCACAAAGCCAGTGTAGATGGCTGAGTAGCTGTTGAGTTCCTCTGCAAGAGAGTTTCTTTTGCTGATGAATGAAATGATTCCTGTCTAATCTCTTTTCCCATGGGATGAAAATCACAACATAATATAAGACATATAATCAGCGAAGCACGAATTATGGTGGCTCTAAGGAGTCAGAGACACTAACTAAGGGATTTTATTTAGGGTCTATAATAATTTTTATAAGGCACTATTAATTTTTAACAGTTATTCTTGCAGTTTTGCACTGAGATTTTGCTCTCTTTCTTGAGGAGCAGATAATTTCCTCAAGTATTGGTGAGGCGAGTTTATTTAGTAACAGAGTTGGTCTTCAAAGACTTATTCTGGCATGACATAGAACCAGTATCAACACCCACATACTGGACTCTGCTGGAGTTAATCCAGGGTCTGAGAAGTTCATTTGACCTATATGCTGCTGATCTAAGAGAAGAGAAGGGTTTTTTTTCTGCTCTGCACATATGACTTAAGATATCACTAATGGTAGTTAGAGTTTCACCTTTAGTGGAAGAGGCAAGCAGCCAAGGGCAATCTCCCTGGTATTTTAATTTATCTTTAGAAACATATATAATTTTCTTCTCTTGTTTTAATCCCGTAAATTTAAAAAACCAAAGGTGCAAACTGTATTTTTTCCTAGCGGAAAACAAGTATGAAAATCCACTTGCATTAACTTTCTGATCCAAGTTCCAACTTTAAAACATCTGGGTCACCAATTCAAAATGTCAGGATTTTCAGTGAGAAATCCAGAGCTGGAGTGGAACTGCACACTCCCCTTCCCCTTGCCTGCCCCTTTACTCCAGAGCACGGCTGGCATGTGGGCTGGCTCCCCAACACACACACGTTATTAAGTCCTTAATGACAGCTTGTTTAACTAGAAAACATTTCCATTTTTTTTCCTTAACAAAGGCCATTCATTTCTTGCTCTTCTATTTGCTTACAGATGGTTCTGTTTGCCCTGCCTGGAGTGTGCACAGCCCTCCTGGCTGCTCCCCTCTGAAGGATGCTGCGAGCGAATGACCCCAGCCCGGGCAGGGAGCATCAACCCGGCCACTTCCACTGCAAAATCCACACGTGTGCCTTGGATGGTGCTGTGCTTGAGAAAACAATCAAACCTATTAATCTTGGGGAAGACAGACCCAATTCTTGACTACAGTAGTTCAGGCAACACAAAGAAAAGAAGATGAAAGCTGGATCATGTAAGAACTCCCTCCATGCTGCCGACAAATGTCTTGGGAGACGGACACAACTTCCTTTCAAGCTCTCTTCAAAAGGTTCCCCTCCATGCAGACCACCCATTGGGGACCCACATCAATAACAACAACAACAAAAAGAATTTAAGAGACCCATTTTTCATCCGATTTATTTACATGTTAAAATAAGCACGAGTTCCCATCTAGAGCAAGGGCTCCCAGTGGGTTCTGTTTAGTCTGTGAGATTCTTGGCACCAGAATACAGCATTTCTCTATTCCAAAGCAATCTTGGCACAGAATTGTTGGTTATATAATTTTTTAAGCAACTGGCAAATGAATAATAATAATGTTTCTAAAAAGAGGGACTCGTGTTCTAGGATACCAGTAAGGTGTTTTATGAATTAATCTGCCAAAAGGTCATTAACAAACCTGAGATCCCAAGGCCCTTCATTCAGGGTCAGCTCTCCCCATGGTTTGCACTTCCAGTTCTCAATCAGCCTGTCCAAAGGGAGCTTTCCCACAGAGTTAAAGAGATTTTCTCTTTTTGCTTCACTCCTTCGCATTGCCACATGGCAGTGCCACCCTCATTAGATGGGATTTGTCCCTGTTCCTGACAAGGCACGAAGGAAATACCACTCTCACAGAGCTGATAGCTTTTTATACCCACTTTGCACAAGCTCAATGGGTGAGCAGCAGGTGGATCGTTTGAAATAAGGGCAGGCTTTTTTAATTTGGATTTTTTTTAACAGGGTACATCCGCACAGAGCTGTAGCTCACTCAAACCCTACCAGATTTGACCGGGAGCAACACAATTAAGGAAAAAACCTCCTGATGAAGCTGGCCTGGCAGGGAGCATTCCTGGGTGGGCCAATCCTGCCCAGTGTGCCAGAGCATAAATGCTGCCAGTTGGCTCATGGCTGGGTGGTATTTAGACGGTGCACGGGGGAAGTCACGGGGAAGTGGCAGGGCAGAAAATAGCTCTCCTAAATCGGTCTTGCAGCAAAGCTGTTGTCCTTTCTTGGTAGAGATTGATTTCAGAGTTATTGTTTCAGTTGCTTTTTACCACTTCATACCCTTTTCTCTGCAACTCTCCCCGCTGCAACTCTGAAATTCTCCTCCACTACATAGATATTTACCAAAAAAAGCCAGGATCAAACAGGCAGGTTATTGCTTTCTGTGCTCTATTACTCATTTCAAACCGTGGCTGGGTGACAGTAGACAATGAATCCTGGCTGGCAGGTCTACAGTTCAGTAAACAATGCACAGATCCAAGTGTTGATCTGCTGAAGGTTATGGACCTGTGTGCTGTTTTTGGGCTATGAGAATTACTTCACAATCAGCCAGCAAGGGCATATCTGCAGCTCAGGGAGAGCTCTCTACAAAATCTGGGCAGGAGAGGTGCAAGGTTCCTGAAGAGGCACGGGACTGTAATCAAAAGGAGAGGTGGTACCAGGCAGGCTCAGTTCAGAAGTGCCCTCAGCCTCCTCTCCCTTCCCCCAGCCCTCTGCTGAGCTGAGCATGAGCTTGGCACCACAGTGGGTCAGGCTGCCCTCTCTGTAGCATTAGAAAAACTGCCAGGATCTGCCAGCAGGCTTTGTCTTGGATAAATTCAGAACCAGAAAATAAATGCAGCATGGAGAATGTCAATTTTAAGAGATCTGGGTTGAGAGCTTCAGTCTTTGTACCATCTACAATTCAGCACTTTTTAAAAAAAAATTTTATTTTTGTATCTAAACAAGAATTCTCAGATTGGAGAGTACTGCCAAGCCCTGAATAAATCCCAGCATTAGAGATGCTGTGGGTATAACAGCTCTCCCCATGAACTGAATCTGCAGACGGTATCTTCAGAGAAATTAACCCTTGAGTGCCACAGGACAGGCTCTGCGGCATCGCTTTCAATGCTCTGGGAAATCTCACCCTGTGGTTAGAAGAGGTTACTCCTATTCATGGAGCAATGGTGATGAAGGGTGGACTAAAGCACAGGCTTAGAATAACTCAGAATGCCTGACAGTGAGTAATTTTTCTGCATTGTTGGTGAAGTGGTCAAGTTTCCAGTGCAATCCTGAAGACAAATTCAGCCAAAGGACGTGTAACTACCAAAATACTCAAGCAGCTTGTAATTATCTGACATCTGATTGTTTTCCATCCAGAACCATTCCTTAGCAGTTCTGAAAGCACATGCTTAGAATTTGGACATAAGGAAAAGCTATACAGTTGCAATTTAACCTTTCTTATTTTTCTGCCTCATCCCTTTCAATATTGGTGAGATGTTTTATTATAAGCTGCACTATTCACTGGCTGAATCTTCCTCTCAGCCTGTGAAGAGCCATTCACAGTGATGGTTTTGCATTCTTGGAGCTCAGGGCTTTTCAGCTGCAAGCTCTCTGGAAGTGGGTCGACACCACATTCAGATTTTTTCATTAATAATCTCAGATATACTGAGGTGAAGTGTTATTCCTGAGAGCCAAGACAAACCTGTGGCAGAGCCAAGTGGGAGTTTCCAAACACCTTCTTGCATAGTCTGGCACTGTGGTACAGAGTGAGCCACATCCTGATGTGAATCACACAGGATTGACCGTGGGACTAACGGGAAGCACGACCTGCAGGAGATACCCACGGCTAAAACTGCAGCTCTGTTCAAACAGAACAGAACACAGGCCAGACTAAAGCCATGGGAAATCCAGGGAAGTCTTCAGAAATCTAAGCAAAAGAGCTTTTCTAGTGTAGGTCACTACAATTTGGCCACAGCTGGCACGGACCAGGACATGCTCCTGTCTGAGCTGTTACTTACAGAAATGGGCTGATGAGTTCTTGTTTGATCTCTTAGTGCATTATGAAACCAAAATCCCCCCATGGCAACTGGCTCCCTCACTGCCTGAATGCACAGAAGACTTCAAAGTGAGCTCCACACATATCTTCAGGTAAGACTTCTTCCAGATGGCCTTAGGTTTTGTGAGACCTTTTGCAATCCTCATTTTGTTTTTACAAAGAAGGAAGATGCTCAAG
Organism: Daphoenositta chrysoptera; assembly: GCA_013397915.1. Classification (NCBI taxonomy): domain Eukaryota; kingdom Metazoa; phylum Chordata; class Aves; order Passeriformes; genus Daphoenositta; species Daphoenositta chrysoptera. The sequence goes on from VZRO01007383.1 coordinate 772,006, forward strand.
GCCAAAAGGAATGTTAGTGGAATTCTGGAGAATCTCATCTTGGTTGGAAAATAAACCAGAGGTTAACCAGACATTCTGCTTTACTTTACCAATGGCCTCAGAAGTGAAGAGGATCACACTGCCAGAGGCTTTCAATTTTCAAGGTTAATTTCCTAAAATTCTGAAATAATTTTCCGAAACCACCAACCATGACTTTATAGATCCCTGTGCACTCCTTTAAATGCTAAAACGATATTTTCTTCTCTAAAATAATAGTCCAAGATATGCTATTTTTTCACTAAAATAGGAAAAACAACCTTAAAACCTATGAGTCAAATCCTGGTCCTACTGAAGTTAGTGACATTTAGCTACTGCCTTCAGAGGATGCAAGCATGTATTCTGTGTGTAGCAGCACAGAAACAACTAAGGCTCAAGCAATTAAGAAATAAATCCCCAAACCACATAAGAATCACATTATAAACATGGCTTTAAGTTAAAGGCATTCTGAAAAGAAAGAGAAGCTGCAGTGCTGAGCTGGGCACAGACTGGCACCATCCCCGAAGGAGAGAGGCAAAGCTGATGGCATCTGATCCCTCAGGATGGATCAGCTGATGTCTCAAAGGGGGAAGGAGATGGAGAATGAGGAAAGGTCCATGGGATGTGTGAAGGACATCAGTTAATGGCATCAGTTAATGCCATTAATCAGCTCTGCCAGGTCCCACAGACAACCAAGAGAGAAATGCTCTGAAGTAACATGTTGTGGATAACTAAGAGATGGAGAAGAGAAAAACATTGGCATACAGCCCTAATGTGGGCAGGAATACACTGGGACAAGAAGTGAGGACCTTCTAAGAGTCAGAGGAGCAAGAGCTTGGAACAGCCTGCTCAGCTGGAACAGTGTTTGCTGGCGACCAAACTTGGTTAAAAACTGATCTTTGACCACTTGTGAACAAGACAGAAGGATGCAGTTTGCAGGAACAAATGCCTAGATAATGCAGGGAGTGTCTTCCTGCCTGTGCTGCTAACAGGAGTATGTTTTATAATCAAATAAATACCCTCTTCTACATTCAAAATGAAAGTGCAATAGGAGAAGCACAATTAACTTAAACCCACCAGATACTGTAACCAAACCTGTTTCTCTGCAACACTTTAACTTATTGAAGAGGGAAGAACCTGAATATGTGAATCAACAAAGGATTCATTTTCTTATTGTTCACTGATTATTTTCCTTCTGGGGCTTGTGGCTGCAATATGCACTTGTTTGCAGGCACTGATAGAGAACATTCTGGTTTTTTTAAAAAGTCTCCACATCTTTTGTTATAAAAAAAGATGTCTATTAATTTTAGGACTTCTGAGAGTCCCTTAAAAGGTCTGGTCATGGCCTGTAACAAATACAGCTACTCCCAGGAAAATCAACAGGGAGGAAATCCATCAGCTGGAATCAGGCATTCCAGCTCTGGAGCAACATGCCACACTTCATGAATGAGCAAATAAACAAACAACGAACACCAGAACTACAAATTATAAAAAGCAGTATATGGGCTGCTTCCGCATCTTTATTTTGTCAAGGGTAACTCTGGTCTCAACCCTTAACCTGACTGAAGAGCTTGGGCCATGAAGGAACAGAAGCTGGGGGAGGCTGATGCCTCAGAAGGAGCCTGGAGTTGGCTCAGACCCTGCAGCAGCTCCTGGCATTTCACTCGGTGCCAACACACACAGTGTGGCAGGTTTGCCTGGAGTAGGCCCAGGGGGTCTGTTAACAGCAAGTTTTGGTGAAAAATAGGCTGAGTGCCACAGTTTTGAGCAAAACACACAAATGCATGAAGTTTAAGTGAGCCTTCCCAAGACTTCAGACCACTACTTATGTTATAAGGAAAAACCATTCTCGCATTGGAAGTTTTAGAATGTTTTGCTGCTTTAGTGAATCATTTCCCCTGATACTATGACTGTTCAGTTCAGCAAGAACGATTTTATTCTCAGTTTCCAACGCAGGGAGGGCACAAAGAGCATTAAGAATGAAGATGAAATGGCAGGTTTAGTCTGTTTATTGACTGGTTATATGTTTTAGTTCTCTTTGTAAATCTGCCTGTCCTTTGCCTTTACTCAGTGCAAATAAGAGCTCTCTTTGCACACCACACTCCTTAATAATGCTCTTCTCCAGGTTAGTGCTGAAATAGGCACTAATCTGAGCTCCTTTGACTGCTGTTATCTATCTAAAAACATATTGAAGGAATCCAAATAATGTTTTAGTCCAACTGGAGTTATATACACAAAGTATATTTTTTCCTTTGCTTTTCGAATGGTGTTCAGTAACTTGGAACAGTCATTTGTAACTCAACAGGATGACGAAGCCCACATCTGTATGAAGATACCTTTGTAGGTGAGGAATTGTCAGTATTTAGCTTCTGAAACAACTTCATCCAATTTAGACATACCTGACAAACAATAGGAAAGCTAGGCACAGCTAGGCACAAATGCTGTTGCTATGGAAAAATTGTCCCTGTAAAGGTGAAAATAAACACGCTTTCTTTTTCTCATAGTGCAAAAACGTCAAAAAAGCATCTCCTTGAAGATGCAGCTGTTTTTAACTGCAGGTACCATTAAAGTCTGCTTTTAAGCAGGTCATTTTCCCACCCATTTAGAAACCCTCTGTATTTTATTTTTGGAAGCAACATCCCCAATACAAGCAGCTAAGATACTCTTTAGTTCATACAGAATAATTGATGCTGGGACATACCGTGATTATCTAGTTCAAGCCCCTACTCAAAGCGTTTCCCGTTCAATCAGGTTTTTCAGGGCCTTATTGAGCTGGGTTTTAAATATCTCCAAGGCTAGAGATGTCCCCAGCTCCCTTGGGTCCTGCTCCAACATTTGGCTGCCCTCATGGTGAAAATATTTTTCTTTGTACATAACTGGGATTTTTTGTGCTGTGACTTGTGTCATTTCCCTCTCATTTAATCTCTGGGCACTTCCAAGAGTCTTGCTCTGCTGTCACCATAAGCTCCCACTGGAGACCTGTAGACAGCAACAAAATCCCCTCTTCTAAGCCTAAATAAGGCTTCTTAAAGTTTTGTTCTCTTCTAAGGCTAAATAAATCCAGTTTTATCAGCCTCTCCTCGCACATCTTGTTCTCCAACACCCTAATTGTTTTGACAGCCCTCCTCTGGCCTTGGTCCAGTATGTCAGTGTTTTCCTTTTACTGGCAAATTGGACCCAGTGTTTCAGATGTGGTCTCAAAAATGCTGAATGGAAAAGAATAATAATTCCTCTTTGATTGCTGGCTATAATCTTTCAATACAGCTCAGTATGGGGTGGCCTTCTCCACCACAAGGTCACACTGTTGACCCATGTTCAGCTTGTCTGCGAGGATCCCCAGGTCCTTTTCTGCAAAGCTGCTTTCCATTCATTCAGTGCCCAGCCTTTAATGCTGAACGGGGTTACTCCACCACAGATGCAGAACTCCCCAAGTGCCTTTGTTGCAACTTCACGAGGTCCCTGCCAGTCCCTTTCTTCAGCATGTCAAGGTCCCTGTCAACAGCAGCCTTCCAGCATATGCTCAATCTCCACCCTGCAAACTGCCTGAAAGTGCTCTCCATCCCATCATCCACACCATTAGCGAAAAAGGTCCACTGATAATATATGCTACATTGCTTTGTTATTCTTTCCCTTAAAGAATACAGATTCCTCTGATGCTTTTTGAGGTCGAAGTCCCTGATGATATGAACTAATGTCCTGCCACAGAATTCAGTAAAGGAACAAAGTTTGAAGCAAGTTTGATGTCTGTCCAGTAGCCCCACATAACAGACATAGCTGGCAACATGAAAGGATCTGTTCTCTCAGTCTCAGCTCTAATAACCATCTGGTCCTTGTCCTTCCACCCCCAAGCATCTTGCATGCAGACGAACACCCACAGCCTGCAGAGCTGGTTATGGGAGAGCAAGAAAGCTGTTGAAAACATTACATGAGGTTGCCAACCCTCATGCACTAATAGGGAATGCAATGACAAGTTGCAGCTTGAACCTGCTTTCTGACATGGTGACAGGGTTATCCTGGATTTATATGAGCAGCGGTGAAGGCAGAATTTGACCCTTGATTTGGGGATTAATTTATACAGGTAAAGACTGAGTACACATGACAACTGCACAGAATCTTGAAATAACAAAAGCAAAACAACAGATTGTAAGATGAAATGAGCTGAGTTCAGTCAGGGCTATTTCCCCTTTAGCTCCTCTAATTCCCCAAAGCAAACCCTTTGTCCAAACAGAGGATGTTTTACTCCTGATTATTGGGACCGCTCATGCAAAATGCCTATCACTTAGGCCCAACATTATCAGCACCACACACAAATTCAATGGCCCACTCCTCTTTATCACGGAGGGTATCTCTCATCTGAGAGGCAGAACTGTGGAAGGGAAACCAGGACTCAACCCTCATGGGAAGAAAGAGCCTTTTAAGCTTCCCGAGTGAATGAGCTGTCTTTCCTCTGCCACGCTGTCTGTCTGTCAGCAGTTAACAGAGGTGGCAGGTTGAGGAGCACGGTCTGGGCAGTGGCCAGAGCTGACAGCCCCACGCTCAGCCTTTGTGCTCAAAAGGGAGCTCTCTGTTCCTTCTGCCGTGGCCGTGCTCACTGGGGCTGTTGTTCCAGCCTCACGCCTCCTTGTGTGAAGGCCAACAGCGAGGCTTTGTTCAAGAAGCAGCTGCTGAGAAGATGTACTAACTCATGGAATGACCCACTGACATTTCTCCCCCAGCTCATTAGTAAGAAATGAATAATTAGGAGAACTGGGGTGCGTTGCCTGGCCCATTTCTTTCAGAGTAAGAAGCCAGACCCTCAGATCCCAGTGTGCCCCAAAAGGGATTCCCTCATGAAGTGGGCTTGCAACAAAGCCGGGGGAGCTGGCTCTCCAGCACCTTCTTCTCATCACCTGATGGAGTGAGGAAAGAGAATGGCCATGCCAGGAGGTGGATGGGACATGACTGGAGTAAAGTATATCCCAGCTCTGCCTCCCTCAGAGCTCACACCACAGCTCTGCTGGATGACAAGTGAGCTCAGTTCAGCCAGGGCCCGAGCCAAAGATCCTGTTCAACTGGATGACATGTTGTTTATTCAATAACCTATTGTTCCAGGCTGGATCCTAAGCAGTGAGGAAATGGTTGAGCAGCTGGGAGGAGCAGAGTAACTGAGGGAGCTGAGGAAACCACAACCATTCTTTTGCAATCTTTACTGCAGCCCAACATCATCTAGTGATGTCCACATGTAGAGGCAGTGATGAAGGAGCATCTGCGTTGTCTTTCCACCTATCCCAGCAATGCCTGCATCCAGCTCTGGGTTAAAGCACAAAGCTTACCTGTCTGTCTTACCTCACTGACTGTGCCACAGTTAAATCTGACTTAAAAAATAATAATTGGTCAGGGTCAGATAAACAAATAGATTGCTTTGAGCAGCCTGAGTGCGGCTGGCAAGTTTTCATCACTCACAGTAGATGACACTATGTGTCTGATTTCAGGTGCCCTTTCTTCTATGCATCTGTGCTAAAGGTGTACCCAACCCTCACAATTTCCAAACTCCCTTGCCAAAAAGATAGGTGCAAGACTGTTTTCCCCACTTTTACATCAGCAGGGAACTCCATGAAACAAATAAAGTCTCATCCCCCTGAGCGGAGTAGAGAGGAAACACGTCTGAGCATCCCCTGCACCTTTCCTAAACCAAACATTTTAAGCTAAATGCTCCACTGTAGCATATGTGTGCTCCACCAGACACATCAGCTGTGTGGAGCCTTACTGTCTCTTTATTTTTAGTTTGCTGTGGTCTAGCTGCTTCCTGGGGTGACAGGGCTGTTTCATCTGCCTTCACACAACAAACAAAACAAAGGGCTGCCCTTGCCTTTCCAAATCCCGGCTTGTGGCCTTCTCTAGAGCAAGAGACACTGCAGGTATTTACTTTCACGACTCACCCAGAGTTTTCTTTCTGTTGTGTAGTTCCTTCTCTCAAATGGAAACAGCTCTGACTGCCCTGAAAGATGCCATGTGGTGCATGCAGAGATTTGGGACCGTGTGACCCCAGTGTGAACGGAGGGTGAGGGCTGAAGTGGCAGAGTCACTGCAGAGATGGGTTCACCAGGGCAAGACCAGGCTGCAGAAGTCTGTAAAGACCCCCTCAAAAATAACAGTAATAATGTGGAAACCTCATTTAATAAAGCCCATCTCAAAGTGCTTACAATTGCTTGTTGTGCCACAGGATACTCCCCTTGGGCTACAGTGTTATGATACAATTATGGGCACATTTCAGTGTCATTATGTTATAGGAGGTGTATCCAGAGGACTTCTTCCTGCATGAGCTGTGGTCCCTCTGGGAGATACCATCTCAAAACCACCAAAAGAACCCAGGCCAATGCAGCAACCTGGGAGAAACCAAGGGGAAATAGACTGTCCAGTTGAAAGACTATGTTCAAGAGCTTATCCAGTGCATGAGAAAAGGTGAATGTTAGCTGTAGCAATAATCTTTCCTGTAACTTCAAAGAGGCTAAAACTGAACGACCTGGTTTTCTCAGCAAGCTGTCACTGCTACTCTGAGATCCGGTTCTACAAGATCAGTGACTCCAGAAGAGCTGGAGATCAGAAAAAACTGGTTTCACGTTGCCTGGGGCTCATTGGTGGCTGCAGGGTGGTCTCCCAGCTCATCTCTTTCCATGAGAATCCCTGCAGCCAAAACAGAGTTAGAGAAGGCAGGCAGGACTAAGCTCACCCACTGGCTATTTGTTTTATAGGGTGACTTTGCTCCAGGTTCTCACAGTTGCCTCGCTGCCTGAGGAATTCCATGGTGTACTGCAGTATCCGAACCCTCACCCTGCAATTTCGTGCTGTGTTTTCAGCTCCTGTGTGCCCCACACAGGGATAGCATTCCTCACCACTGCCGGGAAGCAGATAAGCCTGACTGCTACCTTTGTTCAACATCTGGAGAAGGAAAGGCAAGGGAAGGTTTGGGACTGTACTGAATAGGGAATCAAAACAGGGATAAAACAGCACTGGGATAAAACCTGCTCTACCAGCCAGGGCTAAGAGCCATCTCCTCTGGGATCCCCTGCTAAGAGGAACCTATAGCTCTCAGCTGGAAAAAAGTGACTGAAAATGCCCACAACCCATTGTGAGCCTGCTGTCAAAGGAAAGGACACAGTGAGTGCCACTCTTTCCCACAGCTCTGCAGGAAAGCACTTCAAACCTTCCCTGCTCCACGCAATGGGCTCACCCGGAGGAAGCAGAGAGAACAGATTGCTGTGGGTTACTGAGCTCACACCCAGCACCAAGGAGCACTGGTGCTGCTCCACGAGCAAACCAGCGCCAAACAGTGTTTGCCAAGGCTTTCCTGACTCCGTCCCTGGAGACTGCCCTGAAGCCTGCCCCATCACGATGTCAGGGGACGCTGCTGTCCAGAACATTCCTGCGTGCTGGTGTACATGAGTTGTTACTTCACACTTGTAGTGTTACCCTAACTCTTGTTCTTATTAATTCTGACATCCTTCTTGGTCATTTTCCCCTCCCAATTTGACCATGTTTAGTTCTTTTTAATTTTTCTGTGTAGACCAATCCTTCCCAGTGCTATGAATAAATAAAAGCCTTCTGTTCTCATCAACAAAATGGTCTTTTAACAGTTGCAAGAACAACATAGCAATCACTTGGGAAAAAAACCAAAACAAAAGCAGCTAATATTTGATGCATTTAAAAATCTCTGCTCCAGCTATTTTCTACATTTTAGAAATAAATCCTTCATTAAACAGAGAAAGCAGTGAGAAAATTAACAGAGAGAAGCAGCAGTGGGTGTCTGAGAGGGACCTGCTAGCCCATCAGAAATGCTCACCACACACAAAGGAGCAGCAGGGCTGCCAAAGCAAGCTGAACTTCTGTTAAAAACATCTAAGGAATGTGAATAAGCTGTTAGAGCTGCAACCTTTCCCTCTGCTTTGATCTGACATTAAACATAACTCGAGAGTGGGAAATTCAACAGCTTCAAAAAGGGTGAAAGGGTCAAAGGTCTTCATGTACCAGGACAGGTAGAGGGTTTACTCCTCCTGGAGAAAGCAGGAGGCTGGAAGTGAATCTGGTGGCTCGGAACTGCCACCAGGTTAGGGTTGAGTATTTCACCCTCCTCATCTTCATGTAAGACAGACACAATACCTGTAAGCAGCATGAGCAAGTCCAAGTGAAAAAGAGGGCTAATTTCAACTACAATTAAAAAGTGTATGAGAAAAGTAAACACGTTTTTTGTGGTCCCTCTATCTTGGAAATGTGTTTCTGACTGGTATTAGTTGACATGTACTTTTGAAGGTGAAAGTGTGGTTTTTCTGGGCTCTGGCCACGTAATGCAACCATAGTGCATTAGATCTCAGCAAATGAGATGTTACAGGAAGAGAGACGAGGGTGGCTGGAACATCATGTGCTTTACCAACTCAGAATGCTTGGTATGAGAAAACAAAGCCACATTCTCTAGCCTTTATTCTTGTTTTCCTTGGCTCTCAGCTTTACAGATCCCTAAAATTAGTGTGTTAAAACTAAAGGAGTTGCAATCTGCAGCTGACTGAAGAATTGCAATATCACTCCACTTTGATAGATCCCCCATAGGTATTCTTTCTAAAAGAGCTTCCTAAATTGATTGCCAATAACCTAATATGTTTGTCTCTTTCTTCTGTCATCAGAATCTTGACATAACAAAATAATAGTAATACAGAAATGAAGTTGAAAAGGTGAGATGTTGTTTCAAAATACCTAAACTTGCAGAAATAGCAAGGTCACCCCAGCATCCTTAATTCTGTCTTCATGAAGCTGCATGCCAAGCAAACCCTGAAATCATGGGAAACAGTTACCTGCCTGTTAAAAACACCTTGTAAGAGACTACAGGAAAAAAATGCTGTATTACACAGAAATTCCATTTTCCTCTTTTGCAGGGTCGATATAAACCAAAGCCATTTAATAATATTAGAGGTAAGATAAGGTTAAGAGGTCTTCTGGAATTCAATTTCCACCATCACCACGGAAAATTTCTAATACATATCTATGAGATCCAGCAGTCTTGTGGTTACAATGAAATACCCCAAAGAGTAAATGTTCAAATCTTGACATACTGAGAGAAGTGAGCCAGAGATACCTTACATGGGGCAATATAGAGACAAAAACTGGGGTGCACAGTGTTTGTTACTCTGTGAAGAACCTTTTTGGTGCAGCCTTGCACAAGAGGAAACACTGATGCAGAGCAGCCTTTGGCAAGATTTAGAGCCCGTGTGCGAGCTCCTACAGAGTCAGCAATAAAAATGGAAATTATTTTTCCCTCTTTTGACTGAAGGATAGACACAACATAAATCAGTCAAGTCACGCATACTACAACCCTGGTAACTTCCCGAGTCATTTGGGAAATCACGCTTGCCACGCTGCGGAACTGCATTAATGATCTCATGGATAATGTGCCTGTACTGGGAATTTTATCCATGCGAATACCAGAACCAGAACAAATATCCAGGTCAGGAAGTCTACACTGAGCTCATACGACTAAGAGCCACTGTATGAGGTGGGGAACAGACAGCTATTATTGTGCTTACACAATTGAATAATTAATATTACCCAAAGGTTTCCAAAGGAAGGGACACAAAGGGGAACACACTGCTGAAGTGATTTGGAATAGATAAAATGGTGGAGGAAAGCTATAAACCTCCCAGTCTGACCAGAGCAGTTTTAGCACTGGAGGTGTTTATGTCCTTCAGCTCAGGCAGTAACGTGTATTTCATCAAAGTTTATCCTTGGTGCTTGCCTCTTTAAGTGCAAAGATTATTATACAGAGCCTGAAAGATGTTAATTGTCTTTTAAAATTACAGTGAATCAAGGCTCAGTTGCAACAGCTCTTTGTGTGACACAACTGTGTTTCCATTGTTCTGCTTTCAGGTTCCTTTTCACCCTCTCCTCTTTGCTGATCAGGAAAACGGAATTTACAAACGAAACTGTAGGACTGACAGGGAGAACAAAGCTGTTAACTGACCTGAGAAACCAGATTTGTACTAATTGCACTGTTTAATCCAGCAACATTAGTGTATTAAAAAAACCCCAAAACACCAAGAAATATTTATGTTTCTCTAGTGAAAAAGATATTCAAGGAAAAACACAGCAAACAGTAACACAGCACAAAACATGCCTGACAGGAACATGTACCTCAAAGACCTTTCTCCAACAGAAAAGGCATTCTCTGTGTCAAATCCTTCCGATAAATACAATGTTTTATCATTTTCTTCTAGGTTTGTCGCTTCAAATATTGTCATTTCAACTCTACTTCTTAAAACTTTTACCAAGATTTAAGGGAATGAGGAGCTAAGGCACGGTGTTAAGCATGAACAGAGAGCAACTGCAATCCCTCATAGGCTCATGGAGACTCTGAACAAGTTGCCTGTGTGTCCTGGAGCTCAGTAACTTTTTGTATGGACTGGCTGTGCCCTGCTAACAGCAGCTGCAGCGCGAGCAGCATATTCCATCCCCCTGCCCATGAACTTCATGCCATACAGATAAACAGAGAGGGATGGAGACGCTTCCTACTGGGATTACTGCAGAATCCTGCTAGCCTACCTCCAGCTCAGAAGGAAATGCATCAAAATGAATGAATCAACACTTAGAAACACTCTGCCTACACAGGGAGAGAGAGGCTTAGGTGGTGAGTAATGATACTTCTGCACAGGTCAGCTGTCTTTGCAAAGCCAGCCTCAAACACTGCACGTGATCAATTGTTCAAAAAAAAAAATCACATGGGTTTTATTTATTTTCCTTGCAAGCTGTCTTGAGGACTAGACATTCTCCTTTTCAGAGAAAATACAGGGGTCATTTCTGCACATCAAGTGCAGTGCTGTGACTGAAAGTGAGTCACAAGAGCAAGTGCGAGGGAAAGCCTTGGTACCCAGGTTGAGTAAGGTTTTGCCTTTCCTCTCTCAGATAAATGGTGCAATGACTCACGTACATTCAGGATCTTCAAGCTCAAATTAAACAGTCCTGTCTTTGAGGAGATCTAGGGGCAGGTTTGAGTCTTGGCTTCAGCCAAGTAAATTGCAGTATACTTTCCAATGTCAGTGGATAATCTGTGCAAAGGACATCAGATTTACACCGAGATTCATCCCATTTCAACCTGTCAGCTCAGAATTTGGCCTTGCACTTTGTCTGCTGCCATCATCAATCCCATTGATTCATTCTGCTGATACTTAGAGTGGCTCTCACAGGGAGCAGCAGTCTGCAATGATAAAATCAAAGCAAAGATCTCCAAGCACAAGGAAGTTAGGAAGCTGCAGGAGTGATGTGTGACAGGAGGCTAGCAGAGACCCAGGACAGGTGGTTCAAATATGTTACTGGGATGTCCCCACCCATGCACTGCAGGAGGCCTGGTGGCACCCAGCACATCTCCACCACAGCACAGGGCACAGAGCAGAGATCTTCCAGCCAGAAGAGGCAGGGACAGGTAAATGCACCTGGCCCAGCACTGCCCCACGCTGCTGGCTGAGGGCCAAAGGGCTGTTGCTGTTTTGTCACAGCCTTGCACCCACCCAGGCTGGTTTCTCCTCAGAGCTGAGGCACACAGCCAGCTCCATCCTCTGTGGGACTCTGGAGATGTGCTCAAAGATGTCTGTGATGCATTCAGGCCTCTCCATGTTGCAAGGGTACAGCTGTCTTGTATCAGTATATGAAAGCTATGTTGACATTTCAGCCTCCCCTCTGGGATCATTCAGGACATCAACCGTGAATCCAGCAGAAATGGCTCCTAGTCCCACTTCCACAGTGGACAATACCACTCCACCCCCAAGAGACAGGTGAAAGAGAAATAATCCCTTAGAGTGAGGTTAAAATAGCACCAGCACTAATGTCAAGGGCAAGGCTGAGGAAAACTCAAGGCAAACAGGGATAGCTTTTACAGATTCAATATGCAGATCTTGACAAAGCAACAGATGATCCCTTTCTCATTTATGTCTAGTTGTAAATATTTTATTGGCTCTTCTCTCACTGCTGAGTGGCTGTAATGGCATTTACTTCAGCAAAGGCCTGAGCTGCTGTAAATCAAGAACAGTTTTAGGCTACTCACCATGGTCATGGGCAAACACAAACAAGTTAAGTCCTGTCAGCTTCTGGGCCAAGTCATCATAGCGGCCGCAGTGCTCCCCAGCGCCATGGGCGATAAACACGAGGGCCCTAAATGGAGCATCAATGTACAAATCATTAACGTGGCAATCAACCCCCAAAGGCTTCAGAGCTGCAAGGGAAACCAGCACATTCCATTCAGCATTTCAGACATCAGCAAACACCGGGCAGGTATAGAATGGCTGAGAGCTGGAACACAGGAAACCATTGTCACCCTGGCCCAGCATCCACCTGGCCTTCACCGGGTTGTTGTGGGATTACAGGGAAGGCAACTGCTCATGGGACAGGGCCACCATGGCCTGCTGCAAGTTCAAGATGCAGATGGGCATCAGCACCAGTCCCTGAGCTGGGTAACTCCATGGGGGCTTGAGGCTCCACACTGCTCCTCCAGTGTAAGTGATGCCATCTGTTTCTTTTGGGACTGGTATCTCTCTGTGATTCAAATACCAACGCTGTCCTTTTATAACTTGAAACATTGTCTGATGCTCCAGAGCACTCAAAGGTGGAATTTCAACCCAAGAATAGGTCTCCAGCAGAGTCCAGAACTTTGGTTAGAGTTTGGAATTTTATCTTTTGACCCAATTATGATAATTTCACCATTCCAATTTCTGCCCAAAACAGTTGTTTCACTTCTATGATTAAAATGACTCTTGCATAGCCTTCTACAAACAGAGATAATAAAAAAACCTAGTCTAATAGACACTTATTTTTGCAAATACTTATCTTTGAATATTCCAGTTTTATGAATAATACTTTATTGTTTCTGGAATGTCATCAAATTAGAATGACTGAACTTGAACCTCTCCAGTGTTTTTGCTAGATAAAATTTGTGTAGACTTAGGCTAGAACTATGGCAGAAGTAGCAATGAGATTACAGAAGTTCTGCTGCATTTGACATGTGGCTATTTAAAATCCAGCTTTAGCAACATAAACATAACTTGTTTGTTTAAAAGGACCGTTTGTCATTGCAACATCAGCAACCACAAAACTATTTGAAGGCTACAAGTTTGACATTTTCAGTACATGAAGAGTGAAATATTACAAGAACTGACAACATAAAACAATGACAGCATTTAACAGCTAGGGAATTCCTCAACTTTATTTTGATTGAGGCTTTGAATACCTTTTTAGACAGTGTATTCACAGCAATAAACTGCTTAGATCTTAATATATTTAAACTTAAAAAACATGTTGGATGATGTAGAAACTCCTGTTCTAGCTCTTCGATTAGCACCTGCTTCAAAGTGTTTGCTCAGCTAGACAATTTGAAAGAGCATCCCTCCAAACCAGAAGGATTGTACACAGTCCACAGCAAACACAGAAGCAACAAGGCAAAGGTGCTCTAGTATCTAACACCAATTAGCAAGGGTGAGGTTAGGTCATGTTCCATATTTAACTTGCTGTGCCTTACAAATCCTCTTTAGTGTCGTTGAAGGTTGCAAAACAGTCCATGTAGAGCAGTCATTCCTTCCTTTGTCATCATGCCTGATAAATTGATTTTCCAAGTTATCAATGCACCTGGCAGACAGACTGATTTTGGGAGTGCGTGATGTATTATTATAGCTCAAATACTGAAGAGATTGAGACACTACTTATTCAGTGGAGAATATTAACTTTCTTCCTGTGGGCCCATCACCCTGATATCCAACAGACTCAGCCAGGTTAAGTCTCTCTGTCCTGTACCTCCTACTACCCTCAAGCTTGACAGCTTCCTTGCTCAGTGTCTTAAGCTCTTTAGAGGACCTGTATTTATTTCTGCTGACTGGGCACAGACATCAAGGTGCAACTGGGCTGGCTGAATATAGCCCTTCTTTTCTCAGAGAAATGTTATTTGAATTTATGCACTAAATGGCACAAAGTGGATGAAACCTAATGGGAAGCTGGCAAAGAGGTCTCTTCCAGGAAATTCTTGGTTCTTCATCCCTGCCACAGCAAAGCCCTCGTTTTGCTTTTATTCACACTGATGCAATTCCATGACTTTGCCTGTTAGCATCCTTCTAGATGCTAAGAGCCCTCATTTTATGTGAAACCAGTGAGAAAAGATAAAACCCCAAAGCTTCAGAGAGGCAAGGTGCTCCTGTGACCTTGCCTTCCATCTGGAACACAATTGCCAGGCATCACAGAACCGAGCCTTTGTACACCACAGGGAACAGACCTGGGTTAGTATTTGTCTGCAAAATACTGAATAAAACCCCTGAGCCTGTTTGTGCCTTAAGAACTCTAATGACAAGTAGCTGTTGAAAAGACTTAGATACTTTTGAAAGTTTTGTCGTATTAATAATCATAAACAAAGCATAAAATTTCCAATTTGTTACACTGAAACAAAATCAGCCTGTCTTGTTGTTAAATAAAAAGTGAGAGTGGCTTTACTGGCTAAAAACTAGGTCACATCTACACAGCTCTTTAGCTCCAGCTTTCAGGTCTAAGCACAGGGGCCATATATTGAACACAACACCTTGAAAAATTGAAATTAGTACAAGTATCATCTGAACGAGGATTGAAGGATTTGGATCTTCACTTAATCCCCAATTTTCCATTATGATACAAGTTTAGATTTGGCAAATAATACCTGAAGGTAGTCTAACAAATACATGGTTCAACATGTTTTCACTAGCAAGCTGCCAGGAAAATACAACAAACTATTAGATTGACTGACAGCAGTTCTTTTCTGTATGCAAACATTTTTGCAGATATCCCTGCTCTTAAATCACAGTCTTCTCCTTCCTTACCACAATGGCTGGGTAATAACAGAATATCAGAGATTGCTTTCAACAGAGTAATTTAAAATTAATACGGATCCTGCGGGGTTTGAGATTTTGCAGGACTGCGGTGCCTTTCTGTGCAGTCTCAATCAGAATTTTGTTTAGAAGAGGTTTCTGTCTTGGCCATGTATCAAACTGGTACCGGGGAGAAATTTCTTCACCTCCAGCTTTTGCAGTTGCGCTGCTGAAATCCTGGGAAGTTCGTACCCATCAGGTACAAAACATCGCGCACCGCCTGCAAAGCTCTCCGGACACTGACCCGTGCCTGCACCCCTGCTGATGCCAGTGTCTGACAGGCAGGGAGAGCTCCCGGATCTTGGGATGCTTGGCTGGTTTTGGCTGGTGGAGCTGCGATTGCTGAAGGCTGGAAACAGCAGGGCTTTGGCAGGAGAGCAGCTCCCCGCCCAGCAGCAGCACTCCCCGCGCACAAAGCCAAGGTGTGAGCTGGCGTGAGGGAGAGCCCACGCTCCCACCTAACTCTGCAGCAACAATCGCGGGCATTGAAGGAAACCGCTTTATTGACTGCTGCTTGCAAAAGCAACAGATGGTTTCCGCAGATCCCTGCCCTCCCCATAGCCTTTATCACCTCCTCCTCCTGCCCCCTCTCCACTGCAGGTTTCTGCCTCCTGGTTCTGCACAGCTTGGCAAACAGATGCAGTTGCTTATTACAACACGGAGGCAGGACAGTATTTGTCTTTTCTGTTCAAATTTGTCTTTTCTGTATTTAGTTCTCTCCCGTGAGGAGGTGATACACACCAGCGACCTGTCCCTGCTCCCACATCGCCACTGTGCTGGTGACCCCTGACTGGCATCAGTCCCTCCTAAATTGCGGCTGCAGCCTTGTTAAGCTTTGTTAAACACAGCAATGCCACACCCGCAGTTTATACAAAGCACCTGCAAACAGCCTGTCCTGCCTTAGGGAGGGTGGGACTTGTGGAGGCCAGGCTGCAACACAGAGTCAGTGTGCACAAATCCACATAAATACGATGTATTTCTGTCCTGCCTCTTGGAGAGGTCACCAGCTGACCCAAGCTTTAGCTGTGTACAACCCTTCCCTCTTTCTCACTGTAGCTTCACATCCACCATCCATCGCAGGTGGTGCTTTAGGTTGCAGTTCTAGATGGAAAGGCGGTACCAGGTTTAAAGGTTCTCACTTTCTTTTTTGTTGGGCACATGTTGCCCCATCTGCTGTGCCAAGACAATTGTTCAGAGATGCAATTCCACAGTCAACTGGAGGAGATCAATTGTAGGGAAAATACATTGCAGCACTGGACTTACACACGTGAGCAGGAGCCCTCTTAAACCAAGGCTGTTAGAAGAAAAACACACTGAAAACACACCCAGAAAGCTGCTGTGCTGTGACACTTTGCAGGCCTGAAACACCACTCAGGACTTGGGTCCTGCTGGGCATAAGACCCATGTTCTTGCTCTGCATTGAACAAAAATCATGTTGAAACTGAACTAGACAAAGAAGGTTGCAAGCAGGATGGTGTGACTTTAACACCTTGTGTCCTCTGGGGACAGAGACACTTCTCTGGGACCCTGTGCATGCTCTTTTATTGCCAGAAAATAACCCAAAACATTAGGACTGAACCAAAGAATGGCAGACAAGCTTCCTATGACAGCATATATGAAAAATGCAATCTTTTCCACCCCATTTAAAAGCATCCCTCTTCAGAATAATATTTAAAGTACTTGCGTTAACCTCAGGAAACTTTCTTCAACACATGAAAGTCAATAGGACTCTCAAAGTACAGGATGAAAGTTAAAAAGGATTTATAAATGCTGTCCGGAATAAGGACTGATTTAATCACAGACAGAAGTGATTTCCTGAATCAAGCCCTCACAATTTAAGCTAATACCATGTTATTCTATGCTAGGCAACTGTGCTTTTCATTTGGTCTTATGGATGTTGTTACCAGAACCAGAGCAGCTCTAACAAAGAACATCTGACTTGAACAGTTTTGAATTCCAGACACTAAATTCCTAAAGTAATTTTTAAATACTAACTGACAGGAAAGCTCTGAGCCAGCTAAGCTGCCAGAAAAATGACTGGCTTAAGTACTACATTTTGTTGTGTTGTTTGAGCTGATTTATCAGTTCCTTTGTGGCTGAACAATTAACCTTTATTTACCAAAAACTGGTGACATTTTTGGACAAGCAACTGGATAGCTGCTCACGTATCTTTCAGTGTGTTAAAAATGTTATGTATGTATTTTGCTTCCAAACTATATTATAATGGAAAGTCACTGAAAGGTGTTTGTTCTTGTGTTAGCTGGGTGAATGAGCCTCAATATGAGTATTAGCTATCTATCATATAATAAGATTTGTAGAGGTTTAAGTGTCAATCTAATTTTCTGCCCTTGGTATTTGCTTAAAGATTACCATTGGAAAAAAATCCAGCTCATAATTTACAAGAACACGTAATGAAGAATAATTTTTTTGTTCACTATTTGTGATCTTTTCCTTTTCTCTGGAGGGCTCTTCAGCCCCTTGCTTTGGGTGTAAGACCTGAAATTTGGAAGGGGGTTGTCTCTCTATCTGCTTTTTGAGTCAGTTTCTGCATTCTTTTTTCTGGAGGTGATTTGTGCCCCAAGACAAACCCGAAAACACTTGGGCCATGGGCAGGGGTTACAAAAAGCTACAGCAATTTCTCTCATGTTATGCATGCTTGTGACCTACACAGCCACAAGTTGTGACTGGAGTTAGACAGGAACAGCCACTGGTGGCTCCAGTTAGACAGGAATATTTATGGAGTCAGGTGTGTCCATGCCATCCTTCTGCCTCCAGGAAACATCTCAATTATGTCCCTCTGAAGGTGCAAGAGGGAGTGACTTTTCTCCCAATTCCAATCCATGTTTCAAGGAGGCATTACACCCAAGAGCTTTGCCTGCTCTCTTGCTCAGGTTTATTGAGAACTGCACTCTCAGCCTCTGCCCTACTGCCCCACAGCTCTATAGCTATTGTTCCCAATTCAGGGGAAAAAGCAAATCAGAATGTCAGTAGCCTGGAGCTGAGTCTTTATCAACCTTCTCCCAAAATCACAGACTATACAGCATTAGCATGGATGCCTCAGAGAGCTCTGAATCTGAAGAGTTTATCTCTGGAGTTGAACTTTGGAAAACCTTTATGCATGACAGAATATGTCAAAGGAACCTGCACTACGCTCACAATACACAATTTCTGCTTGACTTTACAGAGCTTGTGGGGGTTGAGGGTTCTGTACATTTGTGTTTGATGTGGTTTGATCTAGACTAGTAGAATCAGTAGCTTTATCCCTGTCCAGATCCTAAATTGGCAATTAAAATATAAGCCTCTTCAGCAAGCTCTGCTTCCTACTTTCTTTCCTCATTTCCTCAGGCTTGGAAGTTCCCGTGCAAGCCCCTTCAAAGGGGCTGCTGTTAAATTTAAGCACAATCTTGCTGTCTTACACCATAGAGATTTAGGGCTCAGTCTTAAAATCTGTGCCTGCTGCTGCAAGCAACCCTCTTGCAACATGTCTGCAAGCCTGGTCTCATCATACATCTCGAAATCACAACTCCTCACAAGAACAGAGTCAGGAGGACGTTTCAGAACTGCCATGATGTCCAGAAGGAGTAACATGGCTCAGTTTTCCAACCACCTCGGAAAGTGCAGACACCATAAATCAGCAGAGCAGAGACAGAATTGGGTAGTACAAATATATTTCATAACAAAAGGTTCAACAGGATCTAGCTAGAGCCAGCACAAAACAATGTGGAGAAACAGTTTAAGCTGATTTATTGTAGCTTTTCAAAAAGCAAGCCCTCACTGAGAATAACTCATGAGTGGTCTGATACAGGGAAAAGAGAGGAAGGAAACTTCAGGTGGGGGTGGGAGAGAAAGAATTATTGGGTCCTTGCAACTGCATAGCTCTGGGTAAATCTCTGCAAAGTTAACATTTAAGATCAGCTGTATTTAGTTTCAAGGAGGCTTTGAAGTAATATTTTAGGGGACATGAGGCTGAGATCAGAGGTGAAATGCCTGGTGTGTAGTTTAAAACTCGTGGGTCGGATCTTCCCACCCCTTTCTCGGACGAAACTGAGGAAGAGGGATTCTAGGGTTACATGGACTGCCTCAGGGAGACACTCCTCCACTTTGATACCAGAGATGGGATTTTCTGTGCCAGAACTGACTGCCAGACCTGCTGCTCTGGACCTGCAAGGCAGACAAGATCCCCGGAGACTTGGGCAACTCAGGGCTGGATCTGAGCTTTCCTCTTGCTGCTGCCCTTCTACAGAGCACAAGAAGCCTTGAAAGAAGGATTATGACTTCTGTTTCCAGCGAGGCAAGGGGTCGGCATTGCCACACACAGGCCAGAGGAAGGGGTGATGTGGGGGGAGCCCCGACAGAACTGCCCCAGGACCTGACTGGGAGGAGTTGGAACTGGACATCCCAGTCCCGTGCTTTGCTCTGCTTCAGCCCTTGCTCAGTACAAGGGCTTCAAGGGAGATGAAATGGAGGTCATATCTCCCAAGGGGATCTATGAGGATAGATGCACAAAGCTGTCAGTGTCTGTCAAAAAAAAAAAAAAAATAGTGCAAAACATTGCTTAAATAGAAGACATCAGCTGCAAAATTCAAGTCAATCTGAAATAACACCCGAATTTTTTAGATTAGCTTTAGGTTGTAGAGGGAGAATATGCCAAGAAACAAAAGTGTTTCTGGCACAGATCCCCTTGGAAATCAGGAAAAATAAAATACTTCTGGTTAGTTTTATTAAAAATTCATCTTGACTTGGAAGCAAAGCCACTTCAGATGAGTGATGGCTGCAGGGGCACCACTCTCAATGGAGAACCAACAGACAGGGAGTAAGAGCAAGAACAGTTTCCACAGACTCTCCCTCCTCTTCACTTGCACTGAATGTTTAATGATTTCCAAAGGGACAAAAATGACTGTTTAGCCAGTCATGTAGCAGTTTCTTCTTGAAATCAAAATGCAGACACTGCCTAGTGAGCCAAAGCCTTGCAAATAGAAAGGCCTGTGTAATGAGAACTGTCCTTTCCAAGCATGAGAAAGCTGCAGATGAAGGGCCAGAAGTTCCTTCTGCACAGTCACTATCGCTTAAACTCAGCACCACTCACTAGTTCAGGACTTCACCTGCTCTCTGAACAAAAAAAGGGATTTTTTATATAAAAGCATGTCTCTGTTTCAAAGTAGCTGTGCAAAACCAGTTCCTTTTTACTGAACTCCCTTGCAGACTTGGCATATTCGGAACATTGGAACCTGTTCCAGTGACAAGTCATTATTGCTGCTGTAAGTTCATACCCTGACAGATCCAACTCAACCCTAAGAGACCAAGGAAGCTTACTAGAAAGGAACAAGGTGTGCTTCATTAAGGGATGAGCTCAAACCATGCAAGAATGATCCTTGTGGCATCCCAGCCACACTTTGACAGTTTAATCTCACTTTTTGGCAGAGCACAGAAGATGGATATAGACAGCAGTATCTGTGTATTGAGGTGAGGAGTTTTAGATATGCCTCTGCAGCTTTCAAATTATGGAAACTTTTATTTAGTAAAGCCATCCCTCTGGTTAGATCCACATAAGTACTTGGTAATGTTTAAGTCCTTAGGAACACGCTGTTTGCTTGGTTATTTTCAAATATTTGTTAAGACAGGCTTAAGACAAATAATCAAGTGCTGCAGAGAACACCACATCTAAATGTTAAGCAGCAGTTGCTGAAGTCCTCTAAGACAAGTCTGCAGACTTCTCCTGACCTCAATTCTTTCACAAGGTATTTTTAATGCAGGACATCACTCAGAGTCTGAACCCAGGTGCACCAGAGACGATTCAGTCAATCCTCCCCTTCCCCCCTCCAATGAATGGTTCTTAAAACTGTGCTTTTCCATGGTTCAGAGGCTAGCCATGGCTCTGATCACCTCCAGTCTCAAGCTGCTATTTCAGGGAGTGGATGGTACAGACAACTCCTGACAAGCAATACTGAAATAGTTATTACAGGGAGAATTCAGCTCAGCACCCAGCAGGGTGTTTTTCATCCTTTTCCACCTGTGCAGGGAAGAGGCTGAAAAGTGCCCACCTGGCACAAGAGGGTCAGAACGTTTCTGAGCTATTTCTTGCAATCAAAACTGCATGGCTGAAGTACTGTGATCAGGCATTTGGGGCTTACGTGGGCAAACCTTCACTAGCTGGGAATCACAGAATGGTTTGGGTTGAAAGGGACCTTAAAGATCACTTAGTTCCAACCCCCTCTCACGGTCAGGGACACCTTCCAGGAAAAGAGCTGTGAATAAAGAAGGAGCAAGAAAGGAGATGACACTTTACCTGTTCTGTGAAGTCAAGAAACTGTGTTATTATGACTTTTTAGTAAAGCACTGACTGTGCAGTTCCCAGTTGTATGGCAATGGTTTAAAGAGAGACTCCAATTCCCTGAAATACTTGGACCTGACAGTACTGTTTGAGGCCAGGCAATTCCACCCCTAATGTGGAACTCTTGATTACTTCCTGCACTGAGTCAATTGCCCATCCTCACTTATACCTTCCTGATCCAATTTTGTCAGCAGTCCTCTGTGCTGGCAGGGATCTTAATTGGTTATTCTTAACTAACTGACAAACTCATTATAAGTTCAGATGTCACAGGTAGCATGAGTCTCTAAATTGCCAAGCTTTTTCCGCATGATTTTCCAAAATCTAGGGTGGAATTATCCCATAAACTTAGAGACAGAAACTCAAGGATTGATTTCTTAATCATAATGCGCTTATGTATATTTTAACATATTTTGAGATTAAACACATTAATTTCCAATGAAATCTTGGCACATCCCAGTGCTGCACTTCCGCCTTGCCCAGCTACGAGAGGAGTCTTTGCAGCAAGAGGCTTTACAGGCTCTGTCAAAATCAATATCAGCAGCTACTCCTCTGGGAAATTAGGAATGTCACAGGCAAAGCGTTTGCCAAGGCTTTCAGCATGTTCCAATTAATTTACTATTCCATGTTTGCTGTAGACCTGAGGTAGGAAGGAAAGTTGAATTTAAGCAGTTAACCATGAGACATGGAATGCTGCTAAGACAGTGATCACTGCAACAGAGGCTTTAAAGGCTGAGATGTTTATTAATGTTTTGAACAAAAGTGAACTTTAATCACAGTTGAGGTGCATTGGTTTACCCACAGATGACTTAGGAGTTGGATACAGACTTCAGCCTATGGCTGCCAAATCCAGATGTGCTATTTCTTGGCTGCACTGAATTAATCTGGGTGTCCAAAGGCTTCAGCTACTGCAGGCTTTGTTCCTAAAATGTTATTTCATTTCTAACACTAAGGCAGCTTCACCTCTGGCAGTGAGGGCTGCCATGCTAACATAAATAAGGAACCTACCTGCCGTGAGTTTTAATCACTGCCTTGCTTATTTGCTCTCAAAAAGGGCCAGATGTAATAGCTTTAACCTCCAAAATGTGAATGGGGACCTGTCCAACTTGAGATGTGACTACTAGAATAAAGATGGGTGGTAACAATAAGAAAAAAAGAGTATTTAGCTAGATGAATCCTTGGCTGCAATCATTTTAGGTACAGGCAAAGAAAGCCAAAGGCATGTGGGATGTCTTTTCTGCAGAAAAGCTTAAAATAGAAAAGGAAATCAATACTCATTTACAGTATCTGGCAGTCACTGAACCAAAACATACATGTACACCTACAGCCGAGCAGAAATAACAACATTTATTTAAACCACAAGCTGTTATTCTGCTGCAGGAATGCTGTGCTTCATGTGGAGCACTTCACCAGAGACTGTACCACATATTTCTGACCATTTTTAAAAAAGCCTCAGCAATATCCAGAGCAAATACTTTCAATACCACAGCAGCCAGGCCAGCCTCGATTCCTGGCAAAGAAAGAGTGAGAGCTGGTGTGGAGGAGAATGTGCTCAGCAGGAAGCAAAGCTCTGATGGGCAGAACCCTTCCATGATGCTTCAAAAGAGAAACGTACACCTGTGTGTAAGAACGAGGCAATGTTTCCACTATGTAAAATTACGGGCTTCAAAGGAAGGAACAGTGTTTAACAAATCAGCATTCCCCAAACACTGAAAGTGAAATGAAATGTAAACAGAGTGAATCTGCTGATTGCTTGTTTTTTTCCATTCCCCTGCTCTGAGAAATGTGACCAGTAAACAAACAGGATAAATAATAACAGCAGCTGGCTTTTTACACCACTCCTCGTACAGAAAACCCAAAATGCTTTACTAAGGGTGCAACCAGGCTGCTTGCAGAGGTCACAGAGATGAATGGCACCTCAAGAGATCCTCTCATCCATTAGCCCATCCCAACCAAGGGTCAACCCTTCTTCCCACTGCCACATGAAATGAAGCACAGAGGTAAAAAGCCTTGCCCATGGCAACAGAGCATGCCAGAGGCAAGGATGGACACACAGCACGAGTCAAACCCAGACCCTACAGCAGCCAGAGGAGCTGAACAGCACAGTTAAGAAGTCACCATGGATTCCCTGTGCTACATGCATGGGGCCACAGTGAAACTGGAAAGAAAAAAGTCAATTTAAAAAAAGCTTTCTGTCCTAATGAATTTGTGGGCACCCAATAACGTCAGAGAGATGCTCTGTGCATTTTCAGGACAACGTGGGCTGAGATGCTCCATGCTCCTTGTTCAGAGAGGGACAGAGGATGACTGAATGCTGATTGCTTGGATGTCTTTTTAATAACATGAGATTATGAATGCTGCTCAGAATACAGATTTTAATGCTCCAAATATTGTAGACTAGCTCTCACACAAAATTGAAAAAATGAAGAAAAAGCTTAACCATTAAGTCAGCTAGATCTTATCTTACAGAAATTTAATTACTTGCTGCTTCCTTGTCATTCCTCATGCCTTCCACCCGGCAAATTAGGCCATTGCAGATTTCTGGAATTTGACAGTTGAATTTGAAAGCCCACTGAGATAGTTTTGAAAATAAAAGTAAAAATTATGTTGAAAAATTATAAAAATAAGCTCATTTTGTCTGTTGGTGAACCAACTAACCTGCTGACACCTACAGCAAATTAAACCAAATTCTATTCTTTAGAAAGGCCAATGATTTAAGTCTTATTCCCTCATTCTGCAAACTTCAAGTTTGAGCAAGGAAGAAAGAAAACATACAGAGCAAGACATTTATCACAGGTCAGACAGACATCTGAAAAAGATCAGCAATCTTTCTTACATACCAAATTTATAGTAGTTTGTTCATTTTCTCCTTACCCATCTGTACACAACACTGGAGCAAACAATCACTACCCTATTACTGCTGAATGTTTGACTTTAGCCCAGTCGTCAATATTTTGTCCCCTTTTTTCCCCTGTTCTTTCCTTTCACCAATTGCTGCTGAGACAATTTACTTGTAGAAGAACAGCAGAGAACAACTAATGCATCACTTAGTGCATTTTATTTAAAATCTCTCTTCAAACATCAAGCCTTCTTCAGCCACCAGCTGCTCAAGGAATAACTTACTTTCTCTGGCAGCTTTCATCTAGAGACTCCAGCCCCATTTTGTATCACTTGACTGGATGACTACAGCCAATTTTAGACAAGGAAACAAAGTACCAAGAAATTTTGAGTCTGATTCTGTAAATCACTGGTCATTGTGTCACTGTCTAATGACTGTCTTGACCATGTTTTGCCTGTTCTCTGCTCCTCGTTGACTTCTTTTTTTCTGCCTTCTGACACTAAATTCTCTAGGTCTAGCAAGTTGCCTTTGCCATCACTTAGTGTGGGAGGATTCAGAGGTTTCCATCACTGAGTGCCTGCCAAACAGAAACGAAGACAGTTCCTGGCTGTGGAGCCAGTGTCTGACACAGAAGGGGGGCTCTTTCATGACAGTGGAAGTTCTCATGAAGTTTGGTGTTACTCAAGGTCCTGGGACATTGAAATCTGCTGCAAAAGCAATGAATGCCTTCAGACACAAACACACTGCATCTGTCCAGGAGGAACACATTCCCAAGCAGAGAAAGACCAAGACCACGATCTATCCCCTCTCTGGGGATGGGGATATCCCATAGGAGTGTGCTTGGAGGTCAATCTGCTGCAGTGCTGTGGCCACCAGGACAGCTGCCACCAGCTGCTCCCTTCCTGGCCCCAAGGCCACACCTTGGTACCACTGTCTGGGCAGTGAGTCTGGTCAGCTTTGAGATGCCTTCCTAACACAACTCCCAGTGACTCCCTCCAGTCTGGTTGCTTTAGAAGATGTTTATGGTTGGGACTAGCCCAAGGTTGGTATTTGGGATTGCTGTACCAGTATTTTCCTTTCAGTTAACGTAAGTGAAATTTTATTGGTCTGCAAGAGGAAACCCTAGAGGAGATATAATTTTAATGCTGTCTAAAAACTTTACTTACCCTGATGTTCGCTAATTTCCTTCCTTCCTATTGTGGATAATAAGCCACACTGACACAGCGTCAGAATGTCTGTGCTGTAGAGTACAGGACGGGGATGGCTGGGTGTAGTTAAGGATATAACTGGGGTGGGAGGAGGTAAAGGGACCTGCCTGACCATATCTTTAGGAATCTCATGGGCAAGATGCGATACTATCTCCTTGGATACCTGGAATAATCAGCCATTTGCTATCAGGGTTGTGTCACATCTCTTGGATAAGGGACAATAGGAGGTTTCAAACACTGATGGCTTCCATTCAAGTGGGAACGTTTTAGGACAATGACACGCCTGAACCCAGGGAAGGTAGCTCAGCCAAATATGTCTGCAGGGACAGCTCTTAGAACAATGCAATTTCCCTAGAAGAACAAAGAGATCAGATGTTCACCCTGGCTCAAAAAAGGACAAAGTCACAGCAGTCTGAAGGGAACTTGCAAGGCCAACACCTCTGCTACAGACATCTAGAAAAAAATACCCTCTTCCAGCCAGAACAACTGTACCAGCCAATTCTTGTTGCAGATGTATTCACAGTGATCTAGAAGAGCTGCTGTGTGTTCCCAAGGGATGTTCCAAGAGTGCTGGAGAAATTGAAGCAAGGAACTGTGTGCAGCTCTTTTATTGTTTCCACTAAACCCACATATTCATAATAGCAGTGAAGTAAAGTGCTCTTGCATCTGGAACCCTGGTAAGATCACTGAGTTGTCTGCTTCAGCTATTGTGTCACTACCAACAAATAGCTGGTTTAGAGCATTCTCAGTTTGATGAGCTGAAGAAGGGGTCAGTGCAGGGTCTGCCCAGGATAAAGACACTTGGAGGGACCAGTAGATTTCTAACTGCTGAGTGACCAACTTGGGCATCCATCAGAGTCATGGCACAAAGCCAGTACTGATCATCACACTGGTATTCCAATAAAAGCAAATGAACTGTTTGTTTTACAAATACCAGGTTTGCTTATCCTTCAGTCTCTGGCAGAATAACGAGCAGAAAAATGATTTTTACAACACTATCTCTAGACTGTTTTTCTTATTTTCTCCTATTTCTACCTCTACTTCTTATATTCACCACGCTGGACAGCATTGTTCCCAATTCATCAGGTGGCACACAGAACCAACACTGATTTTGCTTTTTTTGCTGCTCTCAGGATCAGGATGAAACATTACTGCTTTGAGATTCACAACAGGGAACTCCAAAAGCCACCTTGTTCCCAGACACTGATGTCACAAAGTTGTACACCTGTGCTCAGAAGCAGATTCTAATAGGGCAATGAGCAAAAGGGACAGTTTAATTACTATTGTTATTCCATTTGCTTTTCACCTTTTTCCTGGGGTTCTGTGGAATAAAAGGCAGATTTGCTTGTGTTGGATATTCCTGTGGAGACTGAAAAAAACTTATCCTACTGAAAGAGCCTGTAGGAAGTATCTGCAGCAAGAACCAAAGCTGCTCCCCTGTCTCTCAGAGTCCCTCTTACATGAAGCTGGCTTGCTAATTTGCCCATCCTCTGGAACCACATAAGGAATCATAAAAGGATGCCCCCATTCCCAGTGAATGAGACAGTCACATGGAGCAAAGATAACAGAGGCATTAAAGGAGCACATACACAGCTGATGAAAAGAAGGGAGGCTTCAGAAACTCAGGCAACAGCAATACAGCAAGCAAAGCCTGGAATGTTGATTCGACAATGATCATTGTTATTTCCCTTTGCAGTGTGCAATGGGATCAGGAAAACAGAGGGAGCTGAATTCATCCTATGGCAAACTGTGCTGCCATAAGTCACTTTGCATCCTACAGATCTGGCTTTAATTTCAAGTTGACCTTATTAGTACAAACAAAGTGTTCTTCAAGAGTGACACTGAATTAGAAACGGCTTTAAGTATTTCTAAAGACTAACACAATACACTATAATTAAAGACATTATAATCAGTGACTTGATTTCTTTGCTTTGACTTTACTTTGGCTTATTTATTTATTTATTCATTCATTTTGGAAAGGTCTGAAAGTCAAATTCAATTTTGTCATCTACTCATGCTGGGAGCTGTGCTGTTCTTCTGGAAATTGCATGGAAGTGCTGGTAATGAGATGCCAAAACCATCAAGCAATATTTACAATTTAAGGGCCAGTTCAAATATAAAGGCAGTTTGTATTTCTGCACCACAGGCACATCTGCAAAGTCTTTGGGGAACAGAGAAATCTTTTTTCTCCTTATTGGCTTGGCCTTTCACTACTAACAAGTCAGAAGGAATGGCAGGCATTCTTCAAAGAGTAAAAGAAATGTAAAAAGTAAATAGAAAAGTGGGTGCTTTTTGTTTGTTTAATTTTGTATTTTTAAACACGTCCCAGGTGTAGAACTGAAATAACTTACAAATGTACTGTTTACTCAGACAATTGCAACTCTGTTTACTTAAACTGTGGTCACGATGCCCAAAGTTGAGCCAGCCCATTCCAGTGTACATTAACAATGGCCCAGGAATGCCTCTGTGACCCACGGGCAGAGACCCACTGTGGGTCCTGGCAATCCTCTAAGCCCACCTGGAGACCACTCTGTGAGAGACACTCAAGCCTGATAATTTCTCTTGGGTGGCTGAGGAAGCTCAGATTCATGGGCATCTGGAACTCACATTTTCAAGTGCATCCTCTAGCTACAAGTGTATGAAGTGCCCAGCTTAAAGTGACTGATCTACCAGGAGACACTCAGGCATCCCTGTCTGAAGTCAGTGGCAGCTGCAGCTATGAGCACCTTTGAAAAAATTCGTCTGAGTCAATAAATCTCACAGGGTTTACTTGAGGTCAAGAAGAGGGGCTGAAAGTGCCCCAGAAGAAACTGTTTGTACTTATCTAGGCAGTGACAAGAATGGAGGAAGCATCCAGAAAAGGCTACGGAGATACAGACCAGAGAGGAAGAAGGTCACCTCTGAAGTTCCTCAGGCCCTTTAGGGGCCTCAAAGGAAATGTCTCGACTTCTCCTCCCAACTTTCCTTCCCCTTCCTCATCAACCTCTATTCTTAGCAGCTTTGTCTGAGAGCTGGAAATAGAACACGGTTTCTTAATTCCTCACCTCCTGTTACCTCATGTTTTGACTCAGAGTGCTCAAGGTGGTGGCAGAGGTTTAAGTCTTGCATGGAGCTGTTGTTTATGTTTACACAATGACTGCTTTCCCATTAAGTAGGGTTTTTTTGGCGAGTGGAACATGCTAGAGGCATGAGATCAGTCCTGTTTGGTTTAAATTATTTAATTCCTCCAAACAATGTTACCATAGTCCTGAAAGTGCCATGCCTTGCCCAGATCTTACCCATTGCACTCAGCAGTGAGCACTTGGTGCCAAAGAGTTACCCATTTTCCTGCTCCACAAATCCTGCTGTTGGCACAAAACATGAAAACGACACCAGGACATACTGCCTTTTCTTCCCTGCTGCATTCAAAAAGACCACTTAATTACACTTTAAGATGGAACTGGCTCAACAAGTTGGGCAGCTTGCAGGGCTGCTGGCTGGGGAAGCTGCACCTGCACTGCTGCCAGCAGGCAGCAAGAGAAGACAACACCCAGGCCCCAGCTCTGCTGTTGCGAGTGACTTCCCACCCGAAAAACAAGTGCAAAACACTGTCTTTCTTCTTCCTTAGTCCCATTACTCCTTACTCCATCTACCCCATCTAATCATTATGACATCTGAGTGCCTTTGTGTGTCAGCTTCCTGTGAAGTAATCACCTAAATCCCCCTCTGAAACAAAGCGGACCCTGCTGAGGAACTCACAATAGGTGCCTTTCACTGGCAGGACAACCTTGGCCTCGGTGGCACTTACAACAAAGCTTCCATATGTGCACCAGTACGGGCTGATCAGTCAGATCAACACCACACAGGATCAGAGCCTGGGTATTTGTGAGCATGAAGCAAAAAAACCTCACAAAATTTCCCCATCTTCCTGAAAAAATAGTTGTTGGTGGGTTTTTTAAAATATGTTATAGCACATTAATCTGCCACAGCCCTTTATCCACGTTTATAAGTTTGTTCAAGGAGATAAAAGAGAAGCACCAGCTCCAAGGGGTGATGTCTGTCAGTCGTCCCCACTTTCAGAGACTGCCTGGCCATTGTCTGCTCTTCAACCCCAGGCTAGGGCTACTTTTTAATTTTTCCTTTGGCAGACATCCTGGGTTTTCCCCCTCCCTGGGGGCGGGATCAAGGGCGATAAGTTCTATTCTAATAGAAGACAAGTCAATGATAACCTTTGGGCATCTGCAGTGAAGAGGTATTTCTATAGCTCTAGCTGGGATTAGGCACATAATGGATCAATGAAAGATCCCACCGTTCGACGGTTATAGCATCATTCATTAGAGTTAAGATTTGAACCTGAATCAACAATTGAGTTAGAAGATTGAAAGAATTGCTTTCAGTGTTTGAAATAAATTGTAACAGGCCTGTAAAAGTCCCCTGAGGTGTCTCTCTTTCTCTCCCTATACATGTATATAAAGATCAGTTTTGCTGAACGTTTAAAATTAGATGAAAGTTGCTGAGCTTCTAGATAGGAAGAAGAAAAAGCAGAGTTTCTTATGAAAAGTGAAAGGGGGTAAAAGAATGTATTTTTGGTTTGCCTATTAAAGCACTTCAAGAGCATTCTTGACTGCAGGATCCAGGCACTGACTTATTATTCAGTCACTTACCATCTCTCATACATAACAATTCATGAAGAGCTAATAATAAACAATACGCCTCCTCCTTACACACAAACATGCAAACACACGCACTCAGGAGCTCCTTGTAAATGAGCAACACTGATCCTATCCACTTTTCTTGTCACAAAACTAGGCCAAGTTTGCTCTTAATTAACTGCTTGCTGCAGAGACCACTAAAAAAAAAATAACTACCCAGAGGACTCAGACACCAAGTTTTCACTCTCACCTCCTTACCATTTCTGGAACAAAGACCGATCCACTCCCTACTAATTTGGTAAGAAAATAAACATAATAAAAAAGCAGTTCCACAACTGGGTGATGAATGTTACAGGTAGTTAATGATTAATTACCATTATAATACAAAACAGCCTGGTTTCACTGCAGAACCTTGGTTTCATAGCATTATTTTTCTGTAAAGAATCTTCACATTGGTGCAAAGACTATGCAATGCATCAGTGCCAAAAACTTTCCTCCTTGTTTCTGAAAGGCAGCGAGTAGAAGCAACTATAAAATGCTCTGTAGACCAGGAGATCTTGAACCAGACCTGTGTCCTACAGCCCAGCCAGTGCAGTGGAGCTATGGTGGGGTGGCTGCACTGTCCTCCCCTCTGGGGACAGTGTATTTTGGTGCTTGCCCACCCTCTATATTACCTGATTGCTAACCCAGCCCTGTTTTATTCCCATTCTCCCTTAGTTTTGTAGGCATAAACCCCAAGGCCAGCTAACTTGGACCTGTGTCCCTCTCAGAGCAGTTGCAGGCTGGTTTGGGCAGAGGATGATGTGTAACCTGTTGGGTCGTCAGGGTAAAGTTTAACTCCCTACAACAGATTGAACAACTTTTTCCTGTGGCTCTCTTCTAGCTGTATAAAATCAACACAGCTCTTCCTGTGGGCTTGCAGAAGAAGAAAACAATTAAACAATATCCAGATTTTTATGAAGTAGGTACCTACATAACTAGTGGCAGCACAAATACATGCCAAGCCAGCAGATACTGGAAGGAGAAAGATCATAACTATGGGAGCAACATCAGATCATAATCAGCACAGAAAGCTATTACAGTAAAGAGATTATTTAAATTATGACAAAAACTTTAGAAAAATTCCTCTACCCAATTCTTTGTCTGTGTTTATTACACAGGTTAGTTTTGAAATTGCAATTGCCAGTGAGAGAGTTCCCTGAATCATTTACTAAGTATGAATAATTTAAGACCAGTCAAAAAGCAATGCAGTCAAACATTCTGCCTGTTGCCCTGAGATTTCAGCTACTACTGTTGAAACTGAACTCAGGTGCTGATGTTAAGTTTGTTGACACTGAGAAAATCAGAAAGAGTGAACATCCCAAAGCCTGTATCCCTTTCCACCCTGACTGCCTGTGCTATTAGTTTGGGGAGAGTTGTTTATTGCTGATAGGCATCAGCCACCTGCCAGAGCCACTTTGTAGAATATTGAACTGCCAACCAAGCCAGCTGTGCAAGGAATGACAGTAACTCTGTGTTTTATAACTGCAAGGCTGACTCGAGCAAGTAAAGGTTTAGGGAATGCAATCTTTACAGTAGGGGCTCTCTCAGCTGAGAGAAAGCTCTCTTAGGGGCTCTATAAAGCTCCATGTACACAGCCCTGTAATGCCAGTCAAGCTATAAATAATAATTACATTAACAGAGTCATATTTACTGATAGTAAAAAGGACATTTGCTTCAAAGTGCTCACCTGGGAGATGCTGCTGGCTTCCAATACCTGCAGAAGAGATACTGCCCATCAGCATTGATGATATGGGGCAGATCCTTGTATGGGATGTTTTGAGGACTCCGCTTTGGCGAACTTTCCTCTGGCATTCTGGAAGAATGACCTGCAGGTGTTAGAAGAAACAAGACATGCTTTAAAACAGGTAAAACAAGATAAAAGCTGATGGGCTTGGCGGCCACAAACACTCAAGAAAGTCAGTCAGTAAGGCAAGCACCACTGATGGGAGGCTGCTTCCAAAACCCCAGACAAAAAGACCCCAAAATCATTGCTTTAAAACAGAAATGTAGCAATTTTTTTTGTTCAGGAAAGGCTCACATTTGGGGGTAGAGCATTGAGGGTGGGGAGAGGAAGAAGAAGATCAATCCACCATCAGTACTTCATTTACAGCTTTCTATCCCGCACTTCTCCCATCTGTGTTTATTTTGCATCCTTTTGTGAAATGGATCATAAAGAGAATATTTTAACTGCAATCAAGAGAAAATTGTGCAGCAGTCGCTACAGATATGAAAAGACAGCTGCATAAAAGATTCATCTCTGGCTGAACATCTCCAAAGAACAGTGGAGGGTACACAGCAGAGGTATCTACCACCGTGTCATCATTAACATCTTCTCTGACATCTCTGACAGGAAGGTGGCGGCGGTGGGGAGCGAAACATTTCCAGGAGAATTTGCCACAAACCTGTTTTCATCCTGTGCAAGGGTTTGCATTCTAGTGAGGAGCCGGCATCGCAAGTCAAACGCGAGCAGAGGAGGCTTTTTGCATCTCGCTGCGGAGCCGCGTTCACAGCCCGGCAGCCCCGCGGTCCCCGGCGGGCGCCCGGCGGGTCCCTCCCGGCGCTGCGCGGGGCTCGCCCCGGCTCCTCTCCCGGCTCGCTCGCTCTTTGAGGAAAGTCGCTTGGGTAATTCACCACTTCTCCTTCATCACTTTTTTTTTTTCCTTCTCAAACANAGCTGCAGTCCACTTTCCAGAAGCTGCTGCACGTACATCAAAGGCACCTTGAACACATGCAGCTGGAGCAGCTCACAAAGTTCCTGCCGCGGCAGGTTGTTTGCAACTTTACTTCCTTCCTGCCACTTACAGTTCGGAGGCCGCGGCGACGGGGGGAGGCGAGGGAGGGGGAGCCCTTTTCTCAAAGCGATCCCCGCTGCGAAGCCATCTCTCGTGTAAGCGCAACTTCCCCAGCCCCGCGCTGCCAGGCGGGGAGCGGGAGGGAGGGGACGAGGAGGAGGAGGAGAAGGAGGAGGGAGGATCCAAGCACCGCCGCGATGCCAGGTCGCCGGCCCCGCACTCGCATCCTCCTGCCGCGGGCGGGCGCGGAGCCGAGGCGCGGTGGCTCCACCGCACGGCGCGCACCGGCTGCTCCCGGAGAGCAGGAGGCAGCGGCGGAAGGGCGGTGGGTGGGTGTTCGGATGGACGGAGGATGCACGGACGCGCGGATGGATGCACGGATGGATGGAGGGGCGGGCGGTGCTGCCGCCCCCTCGGCTGGGCTGGGCTGGGCTGGGCTGGGCTGGGCTGGGCTGGGGGGAGCGGGGCAGCCCCGCGGTGCCCCCGG
>VZRO01007383.1:805290-874729 GCA_013397915.1 Daphoenositta chrysoptera
CCAGAGTGTCAGAGAGGGGACATGGCGGGGCCGTGCTGCCTCCTGCGCATCCCGGTCCGCACCGCTCCCTGGCATCCCAACACCGGACTTGGCTGTTTGCGTTTAATGTGCATCTCTTCAGGCTTTGAAGAGAGAGATCCTTCGGATACTAGTTGGGAGAAGTGCCCAAGGTTTGCACCCTCATTCAGGGTAAAGGCTATTTATAAACACAGCTTATGATTTATACTCACATAAATCACTATATCACTATAGATGATATGTAATACATGTGGGGCAACTCTGTAATGTGAGATCTATTTGGTGGTATATGATACTTGCTTATAAAAATTGTCACAGCAAGGTTCCCTGAAGCCAAAATAGCTTCCCAGCCCTAAGGCATCCCAATACAGAATTTTGTCATTTAATACTGGTAAGTGCTTAGCATTTATTGAGCACAGATTCATGCCTTCTACATTTCATCAGCTCCTTTCATTTTTACATGCCTACATATGCTTAAAGGTCTCAAGCCTTTCTAAGAAGAGGCAGCTATTAACCTTATTTTTAAAATGAGGCAACACGCTCATCAAGTGCAAATCTGTGAACAAAGGCTGAGGAAAGGAAAGAAATATGTGCTAACAATAATAACAAGAAATGCAAAACCTCAGAGATGAGCCACATAAAAATAAAAAGGAAATCAAAACCAGATTTGATTTTATTCATCTTTCAGTGTCATTTATATTGAATGCCTAGGGGGGGTGTTAGTTTTAAATGGCAAAAGCAAAATTACATGTTCCTGTAACTGCTGTTGTTTGGAAAAAAATAAACAAAACAAACATTTATGGTTGTTTATAATGAGTGAGATTTAGGTCAGATGGGTCTTAAGTAGAGCCCCGGGAGCTGTACCTGGAGTGGCACCATTTGCTAGGCCAGTTACTGTCTAAGCATGAATGGGTGGAATTAAAGAGCTATCACAAGCCTGCTCCAGAGCTGGTAGAAACAAGGACATATATAATTATTTAAATGATACAGATGAGATAATAACTGGATTAAGAAGAAAAGAAAGAAGGAAAGAAGCCTCTTCCCTTGCTCAGGATTTATCTGCAAGGAACACTTTACTGCTTCCCTACAGCCATCCATGAAATCTGATGCCAGGAACAGGCTCCTCTCCTGCTGTGGTGCTGGGAATGTCAGCGTTCCCAGGGCCACAGAGGGGTGGAGGGAGTTGAGGAAAAAATCTCTTTTAAACTTCTGGATAAAAATAGCATCTCAAGGAAAACGACCTTTGTTGGGCCACAAGGGCGAGATCCTGACTTTGGGAGCCTGCCCTGGTCACTCCAGATACACGATTCCCTTGACCTGTTAACCTCGGTGTAGCTAAAATTGAAGACAGCATAACTGTGGTCCAGCCTGCCTTCTCTGCAGGCCCACATCCTCACCACAGCTTTGGAATGAAGAATCCACCAACACCTCCTTCCCTTCTCGCCAGCTTCCCTAAGACCCCAGGAATTTGAGGCCATTTCTTCCCATAGGTAGCACACACTTCCTCATCTCAGTGTTAACAACATAAAAATGAACGAGGAGCAACTGCTGACTTGTTATCTTATTATTTTGCAGAGTTTAAGCTGTGAATGAAAAGCCACCCGAGAAAACTGGATTGGGTCTGGGGAATTAATGTATCTGACACCCAGACTATAATCCAGGCTTCAGCAGAGCAGTTGCTGCATACTGGCTCCCTTTATCAAATCAAATCAAAGGGATGCCTGAGCATGCAGTATTTATGAGACTGTAACATCTTCTCCTGTCTTGGTGGAGTGAAATATGTTTCAAAAACAGAGTTTAAGCTAAACCATCTTCTAATGAAAAATAGATTCACACTTGGTGAATCTTTACACTAACTCAGCAACTACTCAGTCCTTGTAGGAAAGGATGTTTGTTTGGTTTATTAAAGGCTGAGCCCTGCTTAAGTTGTGTCCACTGACCCCCAAGGTATGCACAGGAGTACAGAGAAAAGGGGTATACCTTCAAATGAGGGGAATTTTAGGAAAAGGATCAATTGCTGGAATGACTGAGTAAATACATGTAATGGAAATTGTTGTCATGGGAAGGGAAGGGAAGGGAAGGGAAGGGAAGGGAAGGGAAGGGAAGGGAAGGATGATGGGAGAGAACACAGCAGGCTGGTGTGTAGCTCTGATAGTAGGGTAAGGAAACAAGACAGGATTTCTTCGCAGTTAGGCTTTTGTTCCCAAAATGAATCTGTAATGGATCCCATCCTGTTGGCATGCAAAGGCAGATAGACTGTATGAGATCCTTCTGCTCTTGTTGACAACACCACATTCCTAAATTTTAAAGCAGTGGTTTTGTTTGAGAAGTAGATTTGATATGCTGTGGGTGCTAAACCATTTGGGATTCTGCTCACCAGGACCACAAAGTGAACTTTTGCTGAAAAGAAGGAGGAAAAAAATATCAGAGGAGGAGGATGGAATAATAAAATATATAAGGAATATGTGGTTATGGAATATGTGGTTATTAGCTGCAAAACCAGAAAAATGCTGGAAGTTATAGTAGTCAGGGAGCAGCTGGAGAGAGCAACAGACAGCACAAGCAAGAGACCATGTGGGAAATGATGGGAAATGAAGCATGAAGAGGAAGAATTGAAATCAAGTGAAAAGCAAAGAAGCCAATGCCACTAAAGCTGTCAGTTTAGAGTAATTAATTTGAATTTGCCCTTCTCTTTGGCTAGGGTTTTTTTTTTTATTAATCCCTAGACAGAGTCCAGTCATTCACTTTTACTTATTTCTGTAATCTGCCTTTGCTTGCCTGTTGGTATTCCTGAATAAGACATGTATGGGGATGAGGCAGGAGTGGAGGCTGGGATGAACTGTTTTCATTTTCCTGTAAAATACCTATTTTGATGTCTTGCAGCCAAAAAAGGAGCTTGGTGTCAGGCAAACCAGACTGAGGAAGAAAATGCTAGCGGAAGACATTGCATTGATCAGGTTAATCTTAACAATGTCAGGAGAAATTATAGGTAGCTCAAGATTTTTCTGCAAAATTCTACAGCCAGATGGACCCCCTCACAAATTAGTATGGAATGGAAAAAGGTTGAAGGGTAAGCACAGGCAATACATGAGTATCACAGAAATTGTTTGCAGGCTTCCACTGATTCGTTGCCCCTCAATAATTTCATCTTCCCCAAGCAGTAGGAATAAAATTATAAGATTAAGCTACAAGTGGTTTAATACCCCTAGATGTAAACTACAGTCAAATAATAAAGTAATTTTACCATGTAAATGAAAATAATTAGTGGTAAAAATAGTCCCAGTTTTTGGTAGGTAATAAAAATTTGCAAATCATGCTGTCATGAGAAGTCACAAATCTGTGACTTGCAAAGAGTAGCTGTATGAGTGGAGTGATTAGTGTCTTGCCTGTGCTCCTTATTTGACAGGGCAAAAAATACACACTTAAAAATGCAGTAATTGAATATCAGTTTCAGCCTCTTAAACTGATGTATAGAAGATGACCTATCCTACACAGATGCTAATTTGAGAACTGGTTGTTTTTAATTACAGAAGCAATACATATTTTGTTGGCTGGTTCATTTCGTTTTTTGTTTGGGTTTTTTTATTAAAAACCCAACAAGATTATTAATACCAGATTCTGAGACATTCTTAGTATGAAAAGGAAGGCATCCTCCAAAGGCAGGAAATTCAAAATGAGAGCGGAAATTCTGCCCTAGAGCTTTTTTCCACAGGAGGAAGGTTGATGGAGTTATTCTAGCAGCCTTTTTGCTCAAGAATAGCTCTGCCTTGGGAATAAATCGGTTTTTATAGAGGTCTGGAAGTGCACAGGCTCAGCAGTGGTGTCTCAGCTCAGTTCTGCGGGTGGCCGGCGCTAGAGGGCACAGCCTCAGCTCTGCTGGACGAGGGCTGCATGTGCACTTTGAAGCCCGACCAAAAACCCCTCAGCGGGGTTGGTTTGGGTTGTTTCTATTCATTCTCCTCTTTATCTAGAGGTTTTCTTTAGACATTTGTCCCTTTTTATCTTTTCAGTTTCTAAATAGAAGTTTCCTGTACTGGTCTATAATTAGTCCAATTTTCCCTCTGGATTTATTCACATCACTAGAATGAACTTCGGTGTTTATATCCTAGATGAGCATTTTGCTGCAGCACTTGGAGGGAAATCCTGCCCTTGTCAACGTGAGCACAGACAGCTTAAAGAGCTATTTACAGAATGGCATTTTTTTACAGAATGGCAAGGGGCCATAGTAATATTCATAAAATGTTGGTCACCTTGGTAGAAACAGGGTTTTGGGGGCAGAAAACATAATCAAAAGGAAGGACCTGAAGGAAAAGGTCCAAACCTTTGAATTTTAATATGCATAAAAATCAGAATAAGACTATAAATATTCTCTACCAGGAATTATGGTCTCAATTTTGAGGAGTACCTGACCATTTCTTTTCTCGTTTCTATTCCTAAGGTTGACTGCATAATCTGCTCTACAAACCCAGCATTGTTGCACCGGGACTAAATCCTACAACCAAAAGCTACACTACCCTGCCGTGGTTAGAGTGGGGCTTTATTTTGGTAGCTGAACTGGAGCATTGACTGGAGAAGGGCACTTATTGAGCCGCCTGCTTTTCTTGCTGCTTTGCAATTGACAAAGCATCATTTATCACGCTCTGCATTCCAATTTTTCTTTGCACGTTTTCCAGCTCATCATAACATAATTATGTTTCTGTTTCCTTCAGCCAGGGGCCGATACTTTCTTTGACTAAGACAACAGCTGCACTGCACAACCTTGATGAATCCCCATAAGGGTAAAATGAGTCTGTGGTGCTTGTTTCTGCCTTGGCAACCCAAATGTTCAAGATCTTTTTTATGACAAATGCTGTTCTAAAATGCACCCAACCCCAATGCTTTCATAGCATTTCTCAAAATTAGGTTTTATATTGTAAATTAGACTTGAAATATTAAACATTCTGGCTGGTTTGTAATTTTAAAGGCTTCCTTTGTAACATTTCTGTTTATGGTGTTTATAGGTTATAGACTCTGGGATGGAATTTAGAATGCTGTAGTTACTGATGTGAAATTTGTATTTTGAATGCAATTGACTTTTTGTGTGGCAATAAGCACAATCTGAAGGTCCCTGTTTTATGTCCCTAAAAAGCATCTTAAGGCAGCTTTCATGGTACAGGTGAATAATTTCCTTGATTAAGGCCTCAGTTGCTCCAGCCACACTGTGACATAAAGGTAATTATAGAAACCCCATCTCTGAAGGGCATTAACTGCTAGTGATGGAAAAAGACACACAGTACTTTTATTATCAGTTGTGGAAATATGTTCTTTAACTCTAACATAGTACTTTGAACCTGAGATTTTAACGTACTTCAGAAAGGAAGAATCATTTTTGTATTTTAAATGGGAGAAATCAGGGCAGAGAAAAGTAAGGCTCAGTGCTGGAGGCAAGCTAAGGGCAGAATCCATTCTTAATGCTCCTGATTTTGTTTGCCCAATTATAGCACTACTAACTCCCATCTCATCTCAAAGCCCATCCATCAGACCACTGTGTACAGTGGAAGCAGCAACTTTTTCAGTCATTGAAGTTTGCCCAGGTTTGTAAATAGATGGGATATTGTGGCCTGGACAAAATCACAGCCTGGACAATTGCATTCTTCAGGGCAACATTTTCCCTACTTTTCAGGACAACATTTTCCCTACAATTTTGCTTTCAATACTATTTTCCAGGTGTTATTACTTCTGACACCATCATTTGAAGATTGTTTGTATTTATACATAAAAATTTCAATGTATCTGTACACTGAGACAGGAGTTTAACTGATATGATCAGTCCTATGAGCCACATCTATGTGCTCCATTATCTAAGGATACTTTGGGATACTTGACAAGAGTTTTAGTTTTGTGATGGTTGAGTTCTGTCCACCACACTGGACACATATGCAAGTGCTTGGCAAGAAATTAGATGTTAGATGTTGATGGGAACTCTCCCTGCCCAGCCAGGGCCAGCTTCTCTGCATGAATGGTGAGTATGGCTCTGCTGTTGATATAAAATTCAGTGGGCTGCTTGATTCGGAAAGACAATGAACACATGGCTCATGAGAGGAGCTTGCCTTGTGCTCCTTCTTCCCTAGGCAAATTCTGGCATATTTCACTCAGATATATTTTAGCTTTTTTTTTCATCTATCATCAGTTTCTTTACTCAGTCCACTCATGTTCAATAGAAGATGTGCATTTTCCTTCTGATTCATGTACAGTAATTACTTCCTAACATCTGCATAACAGATTTTGTAAGAAAAGTAACTCTTCAAATATTAAGAAAAAAAAATTAATGTATGAAATCTTTGAAATCTCTGTTACTGGGGTTTGTTATCCACAGCTGACTGGATTCATTTCCCAGCCAGGAAGCTGGTTCAGCAAAACAGCTGCATTAGTTATTTAACTGAAGGCCTGATCCTGCTCTTGCTCACACTGATGCAGAGTGAATAGTACCAGAGAAAATAAAGAATATCCCTAGTGTGAAATACACGTTGCAGAAAAATAAGCATTGTGCCCAGGAACA
This sequence comes from Daphoenositta chrysoptera, assembly GCA_013397915.1. Taxonomy (NCBI): domain Eukaryota; kingdom Metazoa; phylum Chordata; class Aves; order Passeriformes; genus Daphoenositta; species Daphoenositta chrysoptera. Next base: position 811,847 of record VZRO01007383.1, read on the forward strand.
ACAAAAGAACTGCAGCAGATACTCTGCCATCCTGGTATAGGTGTCAGGCAGGATCTTAATGTCTTGCAGAAACCTTACCCCAAACACACTGCTCGCTCCTGGGAGGGTTCTTTACTGTGGTAGCACCAGGTGACCAACAGAACTAAGGCCCAGTTGTGCTCAGTGTTGTGCCCTAATACCATGAAATCACACGTGACCTATTCTGCACTAAGCAGCACACTCATTACTGTTTGCATCTGGTTGATAATTGTTCCCTCTCGGTTATTTAATTTTTACAGTGTCTGCTACAATTGCTTTATACCTTCCAGCGCAGGAAAACACACTCAGTGGTTTTCCTCCTAGGCTGAATTAATGCATGTGGTAATTGACCCAGGGGTGCACGGAAAGGAGAAGTCAGATGAGAAGCACTGCAGTGAAAAAGGGGACAATGCATCCCAAAGTATCTCCTATATAAGATGGCAATGCTTCCTGGACAATCTCAGGACAAGGAGGGATTGTTACCAGAGCCTTTAGTGATGGATGTCTTCAATCCCCAAGGCCATCAACGACCTTCATTTGATCTTACTGTAAATCAGTAGCATGTACTGTTAATAACATCAGGAGTTACAGTATCTGAGAGTTCGCCCCCCAGCCCTCATCCTGTCTCCTCCAACACAAGTTATCCACTGTATCTTGGCTGCAGTCGCTGACTCTCATGGAGCAAAGGTGTCTGTGGTTTTGTTTGTGCTGTGGAGTCAGGGGCATCTGCAGCTGCTGTAGACTCATAAAGTCAGTTCATGTTCCTGCTGCAGATCCTTTGGAGGGGATTCCTGAACTCTTGCAGATGGGAACCCTCCAGCCCACAGTACTATGCTCTGACACCAGCATGTGTTGGTTATTTTCCCTTGTTGACTTTTTCTGGTGCATTACTGAACCTCCTCTGGAGTTACAGTAAGTTTTTAAATGTAAACTAAGGTTTGGAGATGCTACGCTTTCAGACACAAGATGAAGGACAGCTCCTGGATGGAGATATCTACATGAAGTTCCATCATTTCTAGACCTTGGGATATTTTGAGGAAGAGGACAGCAGATGGGAGGCTGCAACACTCAGCACCTGAGCTGGAGAGTCTCTCTTTCCCCCTGTGCTATGAAACGTGTATGAGGTGCACTGACCAGTTCGTGTGGCCTCAGTCCCCCCCGAGACCTCTGCCCAGCACCTGCAGGGATGGGATTACAGCAGCAGCTATGCTTTGGTTTAAAACAAGGGTAAATTCCTAGCCTTTAGTTTTGTGGGGCTCAGTCTGGAACGAGCCAGAACTGAGCCCAAGCCATGGGTGTCTGTGGGAGCCCAGAGCCTCCCTCTGCAGCCAGCCAGACACGTTCCCTGGGCTGCAGCTCTCTGCTGTGGCTCATCTGCCTCCTCCTCTGCTCCCAGTTTCAAATCTCTTCAGCAATATGTTCTGTAACAATTAAGGATTTCTGGGGCAACTCCATTAGGATCAGAAAGATATCCTTCTGCTTTGAAATATGTGAGCATGAATGATTCATTCAGCACAGCACCCCTTGGCCATTCATATCTATCTGATGATCAAATATATTTTTAATTATCAATCTATCTGAGGGGATTTTTTTCACTAGACAATACCCAACTGTATTGTAAGAGCCTTTTGGATTGAGGCAGAGAATTTGGCAGCAAGACAGGGAACATTTGGGCTTTCAACACTTGGGAACATATGGAAAGAGGTTTGGAAGATTGCCACATGGGATGTAGCTTGGAAGATGCTACATTTCTTCATCCTTTTTTTTTCTGAACAGAAGTAGAAGAAATTTTACTTTTTTTTAAGGATCCTAATTCCTGTTTATTTTCTATGCTGCTCTAGGATAAACCACTGTGATCAGCTGCAAGGTCTAAGCAAAATCAGCTGCATGTTTATGGGCATATGTAGGTGGGCAAATAAAAGGGTAGTGATATTGCAGATTTTTCCATGTTTTTACCTCCTAATTCATGAGAACCCTTGGAGGTGAACTCACAAAGCTGCAGCCTGGTGGCTCAGATCAGGGGGTGAAGGAGGGTATCTGGTGCCCAGCCTGCCAGGATGTGCGCCCTTCACTGAGGGCTGTGAGGGGAAGGCCCTGCTGGTGGTCCTTCCTTCATGCTCCTGCTGGGACCACCTGTCCCCAGTCCCCCTGACACCCAGGGCTGGACAGACAGTTCAGGCTGTCTGTGTGTCTCTGGTACAGAGTTTCATCATGTGGCTTGGAGCTTCAGTGCTGGGTGACAAATCCCAGTCACCTTTGGGACAGCACGGGAACTGGAGAGAGGAACCTCCTCCAGCTCAGCACTCAGGACGTGTATGAACCAACATCATCTTCATATTGCTTTAGGGACAAATGCCTCGTGCCCATGATGGGAGCAGTCTGTGTCTCTCAGAGTTACTGCCTCTGTTTGTCGGAAGAGTAATGCTTTTTAAATTTTTTTTAGAATTTTCTTTTTTTTTTTTTTTTGTGGCTGCCTTGTGTGCCAGGCTGGGGGGCTACAGCAAATGCAGAATTTATTGGAATACACAAACATGTATTTGCACAATTGGCAAGCAGGCCCTGCAGCTTAGTAAATGCTAATTAATCTCTCAGACTGGTAGGAAATCATCATTATCCCAGTTCAGCAATGAGAGACAAAGACCAAAGAGAGTGGCAGGGGCTTGTACTGAGTGACAGACTCAGAGCAGATGGAATTGCAGTCTTCTTTGGTGTTCTGAACAGTAAAGCACCCAAGTTTGGTGAGACTGCATCTGAAGAGCAGAATGGAGGCACTTGGGGCTTTTCCCTCAATCCCTGTCTCCAATAGCTCAGTTCAGGGCAGGCTGCAGCTCTCATCCCACCTGACTGCTCGGATTCCCTTTCCTTGAGAAGTAAGAGCAATGGGGAGCAGGTACCTGCCAGCTCTGCCTGCAGCAGGGAGCTGGAAACCAGCCTGACTATGCATTCACTTCTGGGAACTGGGAATCACTCTCAGACCCTGGGTTTTGGTCATAGTCTGAGTGTGTCTTGTCCACAAATTGGTTGTGGCTTTTTATCCTGCATTTTCCTGTGAGAGTGTGTTTCAACACTTGCAGCCAACTAATGACTAGACAGGGCAAGTTCCTGTTATTTCTTTGCTGATGGGATGCCCAGGGTAAATAAGGTATCCCTAGGTAAGATGAAAGCTAAGAAGACGACATCCAGGAACAGGAATAAAGGGGTTGGTGATAAGAGCAGAGGAAGGAGAATCTCCTCCAAAGACCTGTAGGAATAGTTTTTGAGAACAGACCACATAAGTCAGAAGAGCAAAAAGATAGGCAAATCCCTAAATCATGTGGATTGGATTTGTTTTAAAATGAAATTTCTGCTTTTCTGAATAAAACCTGGAAAAGACCGTGTGAGTTTCAAGTATTTTTTAGCCTTATATCCAGAGGCTACACATTTGTGAACCAGCTAAAATTTGATTCAGAATGTTTTAATATTTTGCTTCTTCTCACAGAGCACACACTGAAGAACATCAGTTATTCCTGTTTTCTGTGGCCATAATAGCCCCAAATTCTGCTGTTCTGAGGATGGACTTCCCTGACTGAGTTTCAGTTTTGGTGTCCATTTAGAAATCTTTTGACTCTAACATAGAGTTACATCCATCATTTTTTTCGAGAGATTATGGAGCATTAAAACTAATGTGCATACCAACCTTTCCAAAAACCCCATCCAGTTACATACTTCCTTGCATCTCCATTCCCATCTCTACTGATCTAAAAGGAGAAAAAGGAGTCTCCTATCAGCCTGTTCCTGCTGTCTGATTAACTGGCAGCTATCACAGCTCTTCTTTTGCTCTGTTACAATTTCAATTCCAGAGGAAAAAGCCCTAATGGATGTTGAGCCTCTGGATTGTGGCACCACTGCAAATTAAATGAGGTTTCTGTTTATACCAAAGGGCCAGCAGTACCTCCTTAATCAGGCTGTCTGTTCTTTGGAAATCAGCAGATATTTTGCCTAAAAGCACCCAGCAGTGCAGTGTAACTCAGTAATAATTGTTTATTGGGGCTCAGGAGCGAAACCCCAGAAGAAAAACTGTAGCTGCAGTTAGAAGCACTGGTGAGTGGTTGACTTTGGGGGGTTTCTTTTGCCTTTTGTTTTAAGAATGCCTAACTTGATGGAGGCTGTTTCATTTAAAAGACAGAAAGACCTACAAATTAAGCAACATCTAGCTCCTAATGTGCGAAACTGCAATTTGCATACATCATGGCAGCTGCTGAGTTGGTCCTTATTACCTCTGCTGGAGTGTTAATTTAACCACAACTTTCTCATTTATTTAAATGGAAAAACAGCGGGTGGCTGGCATGCCACATTATCTGTCAGGCAACCTGGGAATCAGTTGACAGAGCCAGAAAGAGATTTCAATTCAGAGGGGCTGCAGGGTGCTGCCTCCCGGACCTGTGGTCACAGGCGAGCTGGAGATTACCCTTGGTCTGCTCTAAAGGCCAACACTAACCCCAAGAAAAAAAAAACGAAATCAGTATTGTATTTGGACTGCCATAAGAGAATAGATAATATATTTAAACTTGAAATCTCTGCATTTCTGGTTTTTTTTCTCCCCCTATATCCAAACTGGCACTGTTTATACGGATGTGATAACCAAAACATCACTACTGGTTCTGACAACAAATGGAAGAAGAGACATTTGTAGAGCAACCACTGCAATGTGGTCCAGACCCACCCTGAGGGCTGCAGGCACTGGGGCTCTCTGCCCAGCCAGGAGGTGCCAAAGCTGCCCACGCAGGACGTGCTGGGAGCAGGGAGCAGCCGTGGCACAAACGGTGCCCGTGCCATGGGCTGGGGCGTTGGCCGAGCCTGGAGGCACCTCCACACACGGCTGGTGCCACCTGGATGAATGAACATTCCAGAACTTCTCATGTGGGAAGCAAAGCAAATGTGAGGTAACAGCTGGCAAACCAGAGGCTGCCTCAATCTCCAGGAAAAGAGGCTGAGGAGCCCCGAGAAACTGCTGAGATGGGAGATGGGCAGAGCAGTGGCCATGGAGTGCATGGAAGAGCAGTGGGTGTGGAGCCACCAGGCATGAGGGTCTCTTCTCCTGAGCCGTGAGGATGGGCCACCATTTAATGACACAACTGTGTATTTTTCAGCAGAGCATGAGGTTCTGCTCTGAACCATGGCAAGAGGGACAGAAGAGATGAGTTCAGCTCAGAACCTTGGTTGAGATGTTTCAGTGGCAGAAAAGAAAAACCATGTCCTGGTACCAGCCAGAGTTTAACTGAGCTGCTGTAGGTCTCTGAAGTTCAGCTAGAACTGACTGTGGCTCATGGTTCTGCTCATGGCAAGCACAGCAAAGCTTCACCCACGGACACTTTGTGTGCACCCACCCACCAGAACAGGTGTCCTGCTTTCGGGTGAAGAGTGAGCGTTGTGTTGCTATTCTCAAAGTCTGGACTGTGATAAACACACACTTGCAAACTGGTCAGACTTTCTCCTTTAGAAAGGGCTATTTTTCCAATAAGTGAATCACTAACAGTTGAGATTTAGAAAGGAATGTCTTTGCTTATGCAGCACCAGAATGTACTCTATGACTGGTATCATGCAGACACTGTTCTAAAACATTAAATTCAACGCATATTTCCTAAACACTGATATATTTGCATCAAACGTGCCTTTTCTGTCTCTGATGCCTACTCCTTCTCGTTGTTTTAAAATACACTGAGCTAAAAGATCACACATTTGTTGAATTATCACAGATACTCTTCCCTTTGGCATTAACTTAACAAAGTTCAGGAAAAACTTGTCTTCGCCCACATCTCAGCCATTCATTTTTATGATAAAAATCACCATGACAACAGATAATGATATCAGAATGAAAGGATTATGACTTAATTACACGAAGAAGGTGAAAACAGGCTTGGCTTGCAGCAGAAAAAGCTTTTAATTCCAGCAGAAATATGGGGGGCACACACTCAATTTGTGACATCATGAAGTGCTGCTGAGAGCTGCCCGGGGGTTGTCCCACTGCATGAAGGGGTGTCCCAGCTAATTCAGTGAAGCGCAAGAGAAATACTCAGAATTTCATGAGCAATAAAGAGAAATTTGCCTTAAAAGTGTTAGTGTTATTGGGAAACAAGCTCATTATAGAAATTATCAGAAGAAATACACCCATAAAGGAAACATGATTGTTATTATGGTAGTGGACTGGTTTCATACAAATAAAATATACTACATTAATGCTCCATTGTTAAGCAGCACCATACTACAAATTGTTCCAAGTTGGAGGAGAACAGGGCAATTTAGGGGATATGGTCCATTTTTATCACAACTGTGGCATTTCATCAGTGCACCGTTCTATCTTGGCTTCTGTGGGAGCTGTGGTATCAGATTGGGTATTTTTATTTCTAAGATAAATCTGAACTTTTAATAAGAACAATCTGGGAGTTTAGACAATATATATCTTTGTAATCTGATCTATCGAATTCTCTGACATGAATAAACTTTAAATCACTGGGATTTTTTTCCCGAGTTTTGTTCACAAATGCTATGAAATATGCTTTTAAAATTATGTGCTTCAATTTTCCTTCTAAACCCAACAAACTGCTATTAGCAGTTGAACGTTTCTGCATACTTCGTCTATGGCTTTTAGAAAAACTGTGTAATAAAATCATCAGATGGAAAATCTAGATAAGGAAATACATTTCATTTTCAATTTTCTCAGAAGCTATTATGATCAATCAACCAATTAGTATGGTGAATAAATAAATTAATGCCATTTAAAAAAGAACAGTCTGAAAACCCCTTAATGTCTTTCTCAACTAAAAGTATTGGCTCAACATTAATCAATTTTATAACCCTCAATTCTGCTTAATCTTTTTTTCCATCTTTGCTTAAACATATGGAAATAAAAATAGTGTATTACGGCCCTCTCTGTTCCTCTTTAATTTTCAGAGTACAAGATGTACATCAGTGCAGCCCCACTATTCTGGACCAATTTAGCGGATTTGTTTCTGATCTACACCAGCACAAACAAGAAGATAGCCGTAAAATATACAGATAACACTTCAATTTGGTCAGCAATCCTTCCTTTGCGTACAGCTTCAGCTCTTGGTGATCTAACAAAAGGGCAGGAGGATCAGTTTGGGAAAATTTCTATGAGCTATGGGGACGGTGGCCTTGGTTTTGGGAATGGCTTGGATAGGGTCAGGAAGCAACAGCATCTGCAGTTTTTGGGCAGCCAGGCCTCAGAGGCAGGTGGGTGTTCCTCTGCTGGAACTGCTCCAGCCCCCCAGGAACAGCTGCCACCCAGAGATGTGCCCGGGTCTGTGCAAGGTCTGTGGGGGACACGGGTCCTGAAGCGGTCACCAACACCGGCTGTGGCTGCACCACCCCAAAGACGAGTCTGCTGCTCCCTGGCACAGTGCCTGGCGGGCAGCAGGGCAGGCAGCCTGCGGGCAGGGGGAGTTGTGTCAGCCGGTGCCAGGCTGCGTCCTAACGTGCCCCTGTGCCTGACATCAGAGCAGCTCCTCGTCCCTGCCAGGAGCCCGGAGCAGGCTTTTTATAGCCCTGGCACCTCGCTGCTGACCAGGAGCTCTGAGCTGCTGTGTGAGAGCTCTGCTTCCCTCTCCCATGCACTCTCACACGCCCTCGCTGCTCCCAGCCTCGGAAAGGTACATTTAAATCCCATCCCCACTTGGCACAGGAAAGGGAAGGGGGTTTGGTGCTGGCACAGATGGGCAATGTGGAATCACCAGGGCCAAGCTTGCTTTGGGTTGCTGTGTGCATGGGAAACTCGTGGGCAGGGATACCTGAATGCTTGCCTTGGGAAACCCTTAAAGGTGCTGCAGAGGAGCATAAACACAGGGCCAGCTGCAAGGCAGCAATGGGGGGGAGGCTGTAGGACCCACTGTTGGTGCCAAAACTGACCCCTCTCAGCTCCTTACAGTGCCTGCTGTCCAGCTCATAAGGAATTGTAAGAGATTCATTACAAAGTTAGGACAGGAACCACTGATCAACATCTAACTTGGGGTCTGTTTGCAGTTAATGGGGTTTGTCAGCAGTGTGGAAACAGGATCAGCCTGTGGACAAGAAATTTCAGTGCCTGAAGTCTGTGCATGGCAGGGAGATTTGAATACTCCACAAACCTGCAAACATCTGGACTTGCTTCCAGATAGGAAGCACGGAGAAACTCTTGCTTCTTCCGTCAGGGTATCTGTATGTGCCTGGGACTGATCCCTGCCATCAGAGGGATGAACATTTTCAATATGAGGGTTCAGTGAAGATGGCAGATTTAGGAGGTATTGAATGTTTGTGTCAGCGCAGGGGCCATTTTGGAAGTGGCGTTGTGTTGCTGCCGTGGGTTGCTCTGATTTTTCCTTTCTGTGAATATGGAGATACCCAGATATTTGCTTGGTAGTGTTTGATATTGGAAAGGGAGAAATTTAATGGTCAGTTTGGAGTCACATATTAACTAATGGAATGCTGACATCAAGTTATAAGGGTTTAAAATTTGTGCTTTATTCTGATTTCACTGCTGAGTGATGGGGTTATTAAAGTTTTTATGTGATAGCATTTGCTCACCAGAGGGGTGCATGCTCCAGAGTTATGTAAATATTAGCAATTAGAGTTCACAATCTTTTTTGTTGTAAAAATGCAAACAGAGCCTAGTTTGCACAGCTATTAAATTATGTTTCTTTTAATTGTGATAGAGTCCTGTTTACATTTTATGATAGAACTGTTCCAGAAAGTGAACCTTTCCTATACTCACCAGTATATTTAGAGAAATGCAAAAAGAGAAACCCCTAAGGCCCTTGTCAGGCTGCTTACAGAGCTACTGAAATGCATTTTAGAAATACATTTTCCTTCTGCTGGCATCTGTCATTGTAAAAAACTTGTGCATCCTCCTTCTGTGAATGAGCACTTTGCCATTTCAGTTGGTTTTTATATGTAAGAAAAATGATCTGCATATGTGAACTGTAAAAGAAATGGGCTCGGTATGTATATCTTTAGCTTCTATTCTTCTCATACAATTAATGCACATAATTGGCTCAGACTGGTATTTGTTCATAGGCATTTGTTTGTTAACAGAGCCACATCAATTTTCTGCTTAAATTGTGGGATTCTTTTGAGTGACTTCACTGAGCTTTGAGCCAGAGTAAGATTAAGTCAGGTGAAGGCATATTCGAAAAGGTGGTCCGTAGGGTCTTTCATTTCCAGCTGCTTTGATTTTTTTCATGAATCTATAACAGTTTAAAGTAAAAAAAATATGCCTGGTATTTGCTGAGATAGGATCAATATTAATCCAATCCCACATCTAGGCCTCTGTCTTGGCAGTAAACGGAGCTCAAACTGTCAAATCTTCCCAGAATCATAAACTACCCAAAGGCTTTGAAAACTGATCAAAGCATCTTCAGGTCTCCAATGGTCAATCATGCTTCCAAACAGAGTTTTTGAAGCTTTGCAGACTGCTTAAAAAATCTCCCTGGTAGGTACCAAGTTTCTCCCAGCCCAGAGAACATTGCTGAGTCCCATTTTATTTATATTTTAAATTAAGAGCAGTGAAATGAGAAGGAAAATGAAGCTTCTGCAGAAAGGCCAGGCTGTGTCTGTTGCAGCCTGAGTGGAGATGAGTGCAGGCTGTGCTGAGCGGGATGCTTGGAGCAGCAGGAAGGCAGGGACACACACAGGGGAACACAACACTGCCACAGCTGCCTACACCTACAGGAGCAGCCTGCAGGTCAGCAGCCTGTCCTCCTGCCCTGAGAGCCTCCTTTTGCACCCCTTGCAGACTGTAAGCAGCTGAGAAAGCTCCCACGAGCCTGCCTAGCAGCACATCCCAGCAGGAACTGACCTGTGGTGCTTGGATGTAGGGAGACCTCAGAGTGCCTCGACTCAGGCTCCTCAGTATCAGATGGCATGTGAAAATAAACAAGGTGCCACAGGGATGGAGGGAGAAGAATAGCTAAAATTTCTCTCAGAAGGATTGTCAGACTTTATTTTATAAAATTATTATTTTTATAATGATGTCATTTGATTTGTAGTGTTGGTAGTTTCCAAACCTCAAAACTCCTCCTTCCCTGCCAGGCATAAATCAGTTCAGATTACCTGAACTGTACCTATATGGGGTTGATGCTGGGAGATTGAGAGGGCTGAGCAAGGAGGGTTCTTTCTATGACTTTAATAGAAGGTGACCCCATCATCTGGCAAATCTTTTAAAACTCCCTAAGCTGTTTAAGGCTGAAGTTTTACCTTTAAAATTGATGCAGACCCTTCAGCTCCTACATTGCACAGTGAGCTGAAGCAGGAGCTGGGCTTTTAACTTAATTAGACATCTTTGAAAGCCTGAAAATCCTAATTCTCTAAGTAACTGGCAACTGACTGAATATGGAAAACTCCCAGAAAGGTACCTCAGCTGCTGGTAGACATAGTGCTACTTGAAACACATCCAAGCACTAAATGTGTAATTGTTACAGAGAACCATATTTTAGTGACACTTACCTGTATGCCCATATGAACATAAATTTCCTAAAAAGAATTGGTTGTTCTCCCATTTAATGTTCTGCCACAAGCCTATATATTTTATCTGGACAGAATGGATGAAATGAATTCAAGAATTCATATCTGAGTCAAAGCAAGGAAGTAAGTGTTCCCTGAAACTGTGAGTGACCTTTTCAGCATAGATCTCCAGTCACAGACTACAGATGCTTCCCAGTCTGACCACCAATAACTATCCTTTGAATCTGTTTTTTCAGCCAGTTGGGCACCTAACTGATGTTGATTTAGTCTGTGGATTTCATCATGATTTGTCTGCAATAATATCACGTAGGACCGTATCAGTAGGCTTAAGAGAAAGTATCCAATTTATCCCCTATTATCCCTGAAAAAATGAAGAAAATTAGATTGGATTGACACAATTTGTTCTTGATAAATAGGTGCTATAACTGCTTTTATCACCTTGTTACCCTCTAAATCCTTATAATTCAATCACATAATAATTTCTTCTGGCATCTTTCCAGGTGTCAGAATTAAGAGAATGATTCCCATTATCCTATAGATATAGGAACATCTATAATTCATTGGAAGCTTCCTTTATATATCTTATTATACCTTTCCCTTGTATCAAGATTAGCATTATTATTTGCCCTTTTCGAGCACTGTGGGATCTTTTGCACGGTTTAAAATCTTGATCTTAAATGCCAGCACAGCCTTCATAATTAAACCCTGAGATTATAACATTATTATCATCTGGGTGCTGATTTCTGCCTCACTGTGGCTGTCAGCCAAATGTCATAATGCATACAATTAGCAGATTTGCTTCTCAGCTTACTGATAACAAAGGAAGCACAAATAATTCATAGGCAGAGGCACTGGTTCTTTGATGTGATTGAACTCTGATCCTTTCAGCACCTGAAGGGAGGCAGGCTGAAGGCAGGGCAGTCTCATTAAGGCAAAGAAAAAGAAAAAAAAAGCAGAGGAGGAAGAGGAGGATGCAGGAGGTGCCCCCCACGCTGGGTGCTGTGACCTCTGCTGGGCCAGGTCCCGCAGCTCCCACCCTCCCACAACGGCATGGAAAGAGGAGATTCCTTGGGAAAAGACAAGAAAAATCTGTGTCCCAGACAAAAAATACAGAAAAAATAATGTCTCTAATTACAAGGTATCTTTTTTTTCCCCCCAGAGGTTGGGGGAAATTCCTGGTGAGCTACTTCCATCTGGTTTACAGTCCCTTTGCGCTGGGGCAGTTCAAAGAGGCTGCAGTGTAACTGAGAATCGAGGACAGCATTTATTTATAGTTTGATAGCCTCATAAAAGCTGGAGAGCTGAGCTCACAGCAGTGTGCTTATTTATGTTTTAAACTGCTCATGCAGCACGCTACTGCCTCGCAAAGCGTATGCTGGGGCTCCTGCATACCATTATATATGGCTCTTCTTAAGGTTCATGGCACAAAGGCAAAAAAGAAAAAGTGAAATTAGACTAACTAAATGGTTTATATAGAAATTAAAGTAGCAGCCGGAACTGGAGGAAAATTAATAGCCCAGCTCTGAAATAAAGTAGCATCCAATGAAGGTTTGCACCTGAACCCATTTTTCACAATAGAAGAAAAAAATCCCAAAATTCTGAATAAGGCATTAACTCTGATCTTAGCTTCTGGTGACATTATAAAGGATTTGAACCTTGCACTGGAAGTTTCATAATGACAACCCAGCCTCTGACACAATCTCAGAGCAGTGTCTTGCTGCAAATTATATTTGTATCATACTTATCCTCTCTTTTAATATCAATGTACCATCTTTTCCCCTCTGTAACCCAGAGGGAAAGCAAAGCAGCACCGTTTCATTATTACACTTTAATAGTCTTTCCAGAGATATAAAGGGGAATATTAATATCCATCCAATGACCTCACCTGAACACTGCTAAAAGCCAGGAGGGAAGTGGCAAGTTTGCAGCTGAAGCACAGGGATGAATTTCTGAAGTTAATGAAAGGATTTCACCCCTGGGTTTTAATCCTGTTTTCTCTTTAACCTTTTAGCTTCAGTTTCCTCAGCTATAGAATGGAGAAAGAAGACTCACATACAAGTGAGCAGCACGATTTGGTTGAGTACAGTTCAGTCAGGAGCTGGCTGTGCTGTCAAAGCACAGAGATGAAGAAGGTGTGTTCTGACAAGGGAAAGTGAATATTGTCTTCCTGAAAGTGTGGGGTAACCACGCTCTTCCTGCAGCTCTGCCTGGGGAAGCAGGGATGCTCTGCAGAGCTAATGAGGTGGGTGAAGGCAGGTTGGAGGCGTGCAGTGATCCTGCCTGGAAGGTGCAGGCTCTTTGCACAGGACGAGGTGATGGTTGGGTATGGACCAGCTCCAGGAGAAGGGGGCCACCCCATCTCCTGCTCCCAGGCTGTGGGCACTCTGCTGCTGCTCCTGGGGAGGGCACCCAGAGCAGACCCAGCAGCTCTGAGGGTGGCAGTGATGCCATAATGATTTTTTGCCTCTTCTTTTATCTCTCTTTTATATAACTTTATAGCCTTTTGTATTCCTAGTGTTTCTTTTTAGCCTACATTCCTAGACTTAGTATTTTGTTGTGTTAGGAGACTAAATATCTTGGAGGCCTCAGACACCAAGGTCCTCTCTGGAACACATTTTGTAAACTGAAAGATAGGTCTGGCCAGGGGAGGGTTCCTCGGGGAGGGGGGTTCACTTAGACTCACTTATTGGGGAATCTTTGATAGATATGCTCATTTGTAAGACCTATAATTTTATACCCAATCTATCGTGTGTGTGCATTTTGGGGTGGGCATTTTGATGTGCATTTTCGGCGTGTTCCACCTGGACGGAGTGCACCAGGGATCCTTGAAATAAATACCAAGGGGAAAACCCCTTTTTCCCTTCTAACCGTGTTCGGCTCTGATTTTAAGAACAGGGATAAGGCATCAGCAGAGGAGACCAGCTGCCCTGGGTGCAGATGGGCACTGCCCATCACTGCCCGGGCAGTGGGTGTGGGACTTGTCCATCAGACCATGAATGCCTCACGCAGCACACAAATGGCACGAGCTGCCTCGTGCCTCGACATTGCTGTTGCTGAGGCCTGGCTGATGGAAGGGAGGAGGAGATGCCTGCCAGAGTGCTGTGCCAGACATGCTGATCACTGGGAGGAACACTTCAAAATTCACAGATCTGATGAACAGTGTAATCACACAGTGTTGCTCTTAAGAAAGCGAAATTAAGAGTGAAAGAAAACTTAAAGGTGACCAGCAAAGGAAATGAAATCATAACTCAGCTCTACACAAAGCTTCTTCTTGATCTGAACAAAAGTCTGGGGGAAATGACGGTGGTTAATTATCTCACTTGTTCTTTACATCAAAAATGCACATTTTGACCGTTATAGAAAAGCTGGGGGATGCACAAAGTTCTGACATCTCAAAAGAGAAAGGAGAGAAGTTGGTAATTTTGGAGGAAGAGTCATGATTAGTGAGATTGTGAAACAGGATTGGGGTTTGTTGGTGCTTGCTAACACTTTCATACAGCTGGAGATGAACAACCTGGTTCAAGACACTACAGCTGATCTTCTTCAAGATGTCTGTGCTTATGGTCTTTGAGATGGTAAGCACGATCTCTGAGATACAGGGAGGTTCCTTTATCAAAATGCAGTGAAGACCAAATATTACAAGGTGATAAAATAGCACAAGAGAAAAACAACAAACTGTCCATCAGATAATCATGTAGGATTAAAAAAGAACATTTCCTATCTCATGAAAGGCTTCTACTGACTGTAAAGACTGCTCCAGAGGCAGTTGATACAAGATTAAGACCTATGTTTTCTCAAGTGCAATATTTAATTTCAAAGGAGACAGCAAAAAAAAAAGAATCTAGATTTTGAAATACCATCTCTGTATTTTTTGTACTAAACTTACTGTTTTGATTGAATTTTAAAAGTACCATAAGAAGAGCTCAGAGCTTGGCCCACATCCAGACGTTAATGTTTAGTCTTCCAAATCCATTTAAAAATCTGGTAATAACCCAGTTTCATTTCTTAGATTTATTGCTTCTGGTTCCATATTTGGAATATGGAGAGAATTGATCAAATCAAGGAAATGCCAATCTTCAAGCATGTTTGGCTTTTAATTTAGCACTGAAAGTGAGGAATCTACCTAACTTGCAGAATGATGACTAGTTCCAAAAACAACTGAACAGCTAAAAGAGTAGGTTTGAGTTTGGTGATATAGCTGTAGATTTCCTTTCCACCTGGGAAATAACTATAATATTTTAAAGATCTATCTATCCAAATCTGTAGAAAAATCTGGACTGTTTGTAAAAATACCTTTAAGGGAATTTCAAAGAATTTCATATACTCATTTTTTGTGTTGTTACATGTTTCTTTAATGAAACTAAGACTTCTCGTTGCGCTGCCAGGATTTGAGAAAACCAATTCAATCTGTGATACAAGCCCTTGATCCTGCAAATATTTAAGCTGGTGAGGGATGTTACTCATTTCAACAGTCTCATTAAGCACTTTTTAGCATGTTTACAATGTGTTTCAAACATGGTTCTACCACAGCTTTAGGACTTGTTCGTGTACTGGTGATTCATGACATGAGTCCTTAATGCATTTCTAAAACAGAACTGTCTCATTACCATATTACAGCCAAAAACTGTGATAAGGACTGATATCCCTCAAGTGATGGTAAATGTCATTCTCCCACTGAAATTCTACACCTGTACCTCATATTCTGCAGCTTCCTGGTCTGAAAGACAGAGATTCACTAAAGGATCTGCCTTCAAAAAAAACTAAATCCAAACCAAACAGAAATGAAGTTCTTTTTTCCTCCTCCTAAATAAACCTGGAGGGAGTATGTTAATAATTACAATTTAATTTAAAAACTCCTTTGAGCTTACAGTTAGTGGAACCAATACTGTGAATCTGCAGCACATAAACACCCTGCTGAGAAGAGGGAGGACAGCTTGAAGGCTGGCCTCTATTTACTGATCCTTTACTTATTCCAAAGGAAACCAGTAGCAACTCCATAGAAACCAGTGACCTATGCTTTGGTGTGAGAGAGTAAAGAATCTGGCCAGTTGGACCAAGTTGCTTCCTGCCACTTCACTACCAGTCTTCGGGGGTAAAAGCTGTTCTCTGCCCACAACATTGTGTTGACTCTCTCAGCTCAATTTTTATAGGCTCTGAATCAGGATCAGGGAAAAGAGGGAGAAGGCAGTTGAAAAAGGCTGCTTTGAAGGGAAGTCTGTAATTGTCTTTCAATAATCACAAAACTTGGGGTTATGGTGTTGAATGCTGAAGGGCATTTGAAGTGTTGATTTTTCTTGTATTTTGTCTTGGACGCCTTGAACCTGAGACCTCCAAATAATTTTACACAAGTTTTATACACTACTGATTTATATCACACCCTACAGATGATTAACTTTAGATACTTACAGCGATATTAATTTGCCCAATATTTTGTTCTTATTGGACAACATTATCCTTCTATCTCTAGAAACATTCCCAATGAAGCCCTTGAGTTCTGAGCATATTTGAAGAGAGGAAGCTTGGAGATCAACCATGGATCGCAAGGCTGAGGAGAAGAGAAAGCAGCGCCACAGCCTGACTTTATTGGAGCAAGTGAAGAGAATGAAAGAGTCAACACAGATCATCGACGTGGTGCTGGTGGCAGAAGGTGAGAAATTCCCGTGCCATAGGGTGGTGCTGGCTGCCTTCAGCGCCTATTTCCAAGCCATGTTCTCGTGTGGCTTGGCGGAGTGCACGCAGAGGGAAGTGGTGCTGCACGACGTCTCGGCCGAGAGCGTGTCCGTGCTCCTGCGCTACATCTACAGCGCCGACCTGCGCCTCACCAGCCACAACGTGCAGGCCGTCGCCCTCGCCGCCTACTTCATGCAGATGGAAGAGGTTTGCAATATGTGCCAGAAGTACATGATGGACCACATGGATGCTTCCAACTGCGTGGGCATCTACTACTTTGCAGACCACATCGGGGCAGAAGATTTATGCGACCAAGCCAGGAAATACTTGTACCAGCATTTTGCTGAGGTGAGCCTGCAGGAGGAAATACTAGAGATTGAATTCCAGCAGCTGATGACTCTCATCAAATCAGATGATCTGAATATTTCCAGGGAGGAGACCATTCTGGACCTCGTCATTAGATGGGTCAAGCACAGCAGAAAGTCACGTTCAGAACACCTTGTCGAGCTCCTCAAGCAAGTGAGACTGGTACTTGTCAGCCCCTCTTTTCTCGTGGAAGCCCGGAAAAGGAACACGATGATTCTGTGCAATTCAGAATGCAATGATATAATCGAGGAAGCACTGAAAACCATCCAACTATCTGGCCACCCTTCCCTCAGCCTGCGGTACGGCATGGAGACTACGGATCTCCTGCTCTGCATCGGCAACAACTCCCTCGGCATCAGGTCCAGGCATGGCAGCTATGCAGATGCCAGCTTTTGTTATGCTCCTGCCACACGAAAGACTTACTTCATTTCCTCCCCAAAGTATGGAGAGGGCTTGGGATGTGTTTGCACTGGTGTTGTCACTGAGAAAAATGATATCATTGTGGCAGGCGAGGCAAGCGCCGTCAAAATGTCTAGACAAAGGACCAGGAACATTGAAATTTATAGGTGTGTACCCTCTGTCAGAAATCCCCTAAGTATTTCCAAATTTGAAATCTAAATAATGTGCATGGGGACACAAAAAAGAAAAAAGACCATTACACAAAGCATTCTTTATGTGAATTTTTTCTCTTAGAGGTTTTGACTATTTTAATCAATTTTGTCACAACTAATTTTCATAGCATTGAGCTATATGCATACAACCAAATCTTGATGCCTCTTCTAAAAGAATGAGGATTTACTCTTGTGGTATCTCTGTGTAAACGAGCTCAGTTAGATCAATGCATGTGGATTTTATATTCTCCTTACTCAAATCTCAGCATTTTCCTTCGATACTTCTTTTCTAGGTCATTAGCAGGGGGAAATGAGCCAAGTGAATGATCCAATGAGCCCAGTAACACAGAGAAAACATGCTTCTCTGTTGATGTTGATGACAGTGCTTCACAGATTAAAGATAATGACTGATAGCTCTGAAACCTCATCCTGGTTTTACTCATATCTTTTTCAGATGCACACATTTTAAAGAAAACCAGACATTTCCTGGATTAAAGATAGAATTTTAAAATGGTGACAGCATTTTCAAATGCAAATGCCTAAATTTGATGAAATAAATCCACATTGAGGCAGGTGAAGTGGCCTTATTTTCAGCAGTGTTGAGCTCTCACTATTCCCACTAATTTCAGCAGAAACTGTGATTGAGCAGCACATACAGAAATAAGTGACTTCTTACCTTAATTAGGGTCAAAGATTTCTGAAAGGACACCGAGGATCCCTCATACTAAAAATACTTGATCTTGCAAACACTGGGCTCAATTTTATAACTTCTCTGTGAAGGAGCGAGCTCCTCTTTCACTGTACTGAGTAAACACTGACGATTAAAGGGGTAACATTTCCAAGCAGGCTGATGGGACCTGGGTGAACCAGGGCATTCACAACTCTGGATTTTCCTACAGATACCACCAGCGAGGAAACCACTTTTGGCACAGTCTGTGCACCACTGAGCTCCGTGAGCTCTACGCACTGGGCACTGCCCACAACGACCTCTACGTCATCGGAGGGCAAATGAAAGTGAAAAATCAGTATCTGGTCACAAACTGTGTGGAGAAGTATTCCATGGAGCAGGGCACCTGGAGAAGCACGGCGCCTCTGCCAGTGCCATTGGCCTGCCACGTGGTGGTGACAGTGAAGGACAAGCTGTACGTGCTGGGTGGATGGACACCACAGGTTGAGAATTGTGCCCGTTTACTTCGTTTGCTTTCTGCACTAACAGGCAGTGTTGTGTGATCTTACAGTGCTTCTTGCATGGGAAAAATACATCAGTGGTAACAGGAGAATAAATTGCTCACATTCCTCTGATTAAACATATTTTGTAGGAAAACCAAACAGGCTGAAGAAGAATAATATCCATCTATGCCATCCTCACCATAAATACCAACTTCAGAGAGGGCAGTTTTTATTCATAGAGATGTGGACAGTGGACAAGAGTTTAAAACACATCTCCTTTGTCATTATAGTTTCCAGCCTTTCTATGTGTTATTTACCATTTTCTTAATTTTTCTGGATATAATAAATAATGGTATTTAATCATACAAAGACCCTTAACTGTGCCCTGTATTCAGAAAGTGTGTACACAGGTACACTTCAGGGACAGATTTATATATGACATTTAAAGTTCACCCCGATTTCTCAGGAAGCTTCCTTGGTTAACTAAAGTTAATTTATTTGATTTTCATTACATTACATTTTAAATGAAAAGTCAAAGCATTCTCTGGGAAACAGAGTCCTTTAACCAATCCATTTATTTGTTTCTGTTACATTGCTTGGCCATGTAAAGTTTTTAAAGGGATTTTCAGCAGGGCCACAGATCCATGTTCAGTAGTACAGAGATTATACAGAGCTATGCTACAAGGAAGATGGATGTCAGGGGCAGTGCTTGCTCCTTCCAGTTGCTCCAAGTGCAAAATATCTATTTTTAAGAGTCTAGCCCATTTCTATTTATTGCTTGGTGAATTTTAAATTTGAGTGCTCAGGAAAAAGGCTCACATTTACTCAACAATGAAGTGGAGCATCTGTAATTCTCGTTGCAATATGTTCAGACTGTCATCACAACTCAATGGTTTCTGTCCTCTTGAAACAAATTACTGTTCAAAGTATTTAAAAGTGAGATGCATTCAGCTAACAAGACTTCCACCTCTTTGGATATTTTGAGGGAGTCCCCAAGGAGACAACAGAAAGATCAGAGAGTATTTCTGACACAGAAACAACTGTGCAAGGGCATCTCACATTTAAAGAACTAAAACACAAAAACACTTACTGTAGAAACAATCTGCAAAAAAACTTGAACAGAAAGATATGTCATGTAACAAAGATAGATGTTGAAGTCAGACAACCAGCTTTGTTAAGCA
Organism: Daphoenositta chrysoptera; assembly: GCA_013397915.1. Classification (NCBI taxonomy): domain Eukaryota; kingdom Metazoa; phylum Chordata; class Aves; order Passeriformes; genus Daphoenositta; species Daphoenositta chrysoptera. The sequence continues at coordinate 831,357 of VZRO01007383.1, forward strand.
TTTTTCCAGAACAGATTGTGAAAGGGAAAAGTGGCTTAGAAGCCCAAGTCAGGAATATTGAACCAAGGATAATTAAAAAAAAAAAAACACCTAAAGTGGATACCTGCTTACCAGTACTACCAGTAACAATGCATGGGAGTCTGAGTTTATATATAAATAGGTTTGAGATGAGCAGATTAACAGCAATTGATCAAAACACACAACTTTGTAAGATTATGATGTACTTGAGAAGACCAGAATAAATTAGCTTAAGTTCTCAAAAAAGTGCTTTAAGACCAGCACTGCGGAGTGCTGAATTCTTCTGGTACCATCTATCTTCCCCCTGTCAGATGCAGTGATTAAATATGTGGGGCTACCACAGCTGCACTGGGAAGCAAATGAGCTGGCCAAGCCAGGGGCTGTCCCTGTGCTGGAGCAGCACTGAATGTTCTGTCAATCCTGAACAAACACTAACGACAGCATTGACAGAGCGCCCTAAATGCACGTGTCCATTACAGGACAGAGATAAATACATGTTCCCTTCCCACCCAGGCTTTGTAATTGAAACAAGGCAAGAGAAAGTCAAGCCAGGACATAAAATGACAGCTTAGGAGGGCAAGGACTTGCTCACAGCAGTGCTGCTCTGCTTAGCTTTGGTCTGGCCTCTGAGGCCAAAGTGACTCCAGCCTTGTAACTGGGGGCTGTTAAAACGGAAGAAAATATTTGGTGAGGTTGAGAGGAAGATTTCAGGCCCCTAAGGGAGAAGGGGCTGCTGGAAGTTATGTTTTCTGTACACAGAGAGCACAGGGTGCATTCCAAGGAGAACGTTACCACAAAAATGAGGTTGGATGTGAATTTACAGCATGTCAAGTGGTGTCTTCTCCTAAGTACATGTTTAGTCTGTGCTGAAAATACTCAGCTTTCAAATACCCCTCTTTCAGTGAATAAATTAGTGTTTCACACTTACCACAGAGAAAGAACATGCCCCGGGCACTTACAGGGAACAACCAAGGGGCTATATATTTACTCTCTAGTTTGCCTCCTACTATCTTGTTCATGACATTAGTGTTGGAAAGGTCTTTTGGGAAAGAAAAATAACATGAAAAATAAGGACACATATAACACCATCTCAAGCAAGCAAAGTATTTTTCTCCTTCTCACTCTCTCTATGTGAAAACTTTCATCCCAAAATATTTCAGGATCCTCCCTCCACATCCCACTGCTAACATTCAAGGGTGTCGTACCCAGAAAACAGCATCTGAGTTCCCTGCATTGTATAAGACAGGCAGAGAAGGGGAAAGAAGATTAGAGAGAACAAGAGGAGTAGGAGTGAGTATAAAAAGAGTGTTATGGAAGCAAAGATATAGTGAGGGGGTTAGGAGCTTATTATGCAAACTATTGAAGTTACTGCTGTTGAACAACATTACTGAGGTTAGGCTGATTAAATAAACATGCATATGTTTATTAGGATAATATATATATAGATATGGAGATATAGAGATAGAAAGATGGATATGTAGGCCTGAGAAAGGCCAGCAAAGCACCTGACTGAGACTCATAGAACAGCCTGAGTAATAGTGGAAAGAGATTTCAACATTCAGCAGAGAAAAAAGACAGACTGGTTTTCCCTTACTATTATTAGGACTGTACAGCAGTCTAATGGAAGGGGGTATGTTCTTCAGAGCTGGGAGCCTTAACCCTAACCCTGAATATACTGTTAGTACCCAAATACTTGGCTTTGCTGCAGGATATAGATACCCACTTATTCCTTTGCCTTCTCCAGCAGACTCCCAGCCACCAGCCATGGGTGATGTTAAGCCCTGGGGAGTACAATCCCCTGCAGCTGTAATTGATGTGTTTATGCTATTTATCTGCCGAGCTGTCTGCTGTGATTAATTGCCTGCAGGCATGTGTGGAGGGCTCCAAATGTTGTATTATTATATGGCTGTCATATTTCACGCAGATGGATCTGCCTGACGAGGAGCCGGATCGATTAAGTAACAGAACGTTTCGGTACGACCCGGGCCAAGACAAATGGGTGGAAAGAGCTCCAATGAAGTTCTCCAAGTACCGCTTCAGCACAGCCGTGGTCAACGGGGAGATTTATGTCTTGGGTAAGAGGGAACAGATTTGTAACAGATAGCACCCTGACTTCTTCTTCTTTCCAGCAATTTGCCTTTGTGAAGTGAAATATCTCACCCTTCGTTACGTACTGTAGGACAAAGTACCTCGTACTAAATGGAGAGTATTTTTCTAAAGTTATTTGCTTCCCACGTTATTTCTTCCTTCTGTAACTTACGTAGATTAAGTTATGTGAATGTTTAGTGTTCTGGATTCGTGCAACAAAGATACTTCATTTTTTAAGATACTTTTCTTGGGGGTATCAGTGTGTACCATAAATAATGAATTTTGAAAGGTGAGTAGGGAAGCCTTGATGCACCATTTCACAGGTGAGCAGTGAAATGCTAAGGAACATATGCAGCATCACGAAGGAAAGGCATAAGGATAAAGAAAATTTGGATTTCCCAAAACCAACATCACCGGTGTGTCCTGATAAAAGTCAGTGAATCTTTCTCTTCCACCTACCCCAACACAGTGCATTAAAAAAAAAATCTAAATATTCCCTATTGTCAATTTTTGATTGAATCCTTTCAGTTTTTTTGTTTCAAAACAGTACTTTGACAAAAAGTTTTACAATTTGTGCAAATAAATTCAATTATCTCCTACCTGCCCCAAAATCTTTTGCCCCAAAATCTTATTGTAGATAGATACGACAGGAAAAGCAGGAAAAAAGTTCATCCAGTCAATTAATCTACAGGTGGGCTGCGAGTGATTCATGCCTTTCCATGCTCCCACGGTCTCATGGGCAGCTTTAGGCCTGAAGAAAACAGCAATTGCATCAGGCCCTCAGGACATTTCAATCCCTTCTGCTTCAAACTACCCCTGCTTACAAGCTTATCAAAGTGAACACAAAAATACAGTCTTATCAACTTAGTACACCTCCTGTATCAGGGTGTTCTGGCTTTGTCTGGGTTGTTAAATACCAGGGATAAAGCAGTGTTTGTTCCTGGCACATAACACAGAAAGTGCTTTGCAGGGGGTGTATACAGGAAAAGTGTCTTTGAAGCAAAAGAGGGAAGAGGTTTTAATGCTGCATTTGCCTTCTTTTAGAGCAACTTCTTTCTCTTAAGAGGCTTGAGAGAGGCTCATAGGCTCAGCCAGGAGAAAGGCTGAAATAAGCCCATATGGAAAAGAGTTTTGCAAACAGAAAGTCGTGTCATTATTGTCAAAGGTTAGTGATAGAGAATGTCAGCGTGTTGTTAAATAATGAGAGTGTTGGCTGCCCAGGTTCAAAGGTGCTTTGAAAATGTGGAGACTTCATGCTTTGTAAAAGGTTAAATATATATAATTATTTATACTGACACTGATGCTCTAATGGGGCAGCAGAAGCAGCTGGAATAGCTGGGAGGAGAAGAGCAGCATTCATGCGTTTCAGTAAGAAATGCTCCGAGATCAAGACCTCGAAGGCTGTGATGACACGGGGAGTCAGAGAGCAAAAAAAAGGAGCCGCCTTGGGATGCATGTGATAAAACAAATTGACAGTCTTCTCCACAGCAAGCCTGACACTGGCACAAGGAAAAGGAGTGGCTAATGGGGAAAACTGCATCCATTTTCTTGCCTCAAAATCTCACAAAGCAAGAAGCATGTCTGAGCGATTACAGTAATGAAATGTACAGATTGAACACAAAACACAGCCTGTTTAAATGGCATTGAGGAAAGTTTGTGGTCTCACGGACCTTTAGAAGCATTTTGCTAATGTAAAAAAATAAAAAGCCTTGGTTTTGCATGTGTAGCAGCCAGTGCTGCAGTATTCAGGGAGCTGAACACAAACTTGAATTCTTTCTTACCTGCTGGCCAATACCAATAATTCTGTGTGCGTGTGAAAGAAAATCTTTGCTACAATCCAATCTGCACATGGGTGGTAACAGGCTTTTGCTCTGTCTGCATCACTTTGCTGGTTCACACACCTTCCCATGGCAGTCTATTTGAGCCCATTCCTAAGGGAACCAATGCACTTAATGCTGAGATTAAGTTTGCTGCACTGGACCCTTCACTCTTGCCACTAAGTCTAAGTAAACATTCATAAAGGCAGGGTTTGTTCTCAGTTTTAACAGTGTAAATCTGGGTAATTTCACAGTAATGGACAAATCTGGTTGTGGTTTATAGCAAGGGTAACAGAGCTCTCATGCTGCTCCAAGGAGCAGATTTTTGAGAAAGATTGAGCTATTTTTCCCATTACATTTCTGAGCCTGCCTCTCTTCTGATGCTCTGCCCACTCAAGGTGTAATTGCAGCAAGTGCAGACACGGATGAGTTACCATCAGGTAGAAGGAGTATCAGTTACAGAGAAGACATTTTGACCTAGATCTGGGCTGCTTTCACAAATTCCTCAATGCCAGTTTTCACAAACCTTGTGAGAACTTTAGCATCCATAAATCTGCAAAATTTAGTTGAAACTGGCCAACAGACACAAAAGCTATGTAAAGTAGAGAAAATAAAGTAAATGCAGATAGATAGAGAACACACATATAGTGGGAGGAATTGTATAAGTCTTGTTTTCTTAGGAAGTCAAATAATACTACAACTTATTTTTTAATGGAAAGACAAGTCTGACATTGAGCCAAAAATTATTTGTTCACAAATTCTGCCTTTGAATATGCTGGTTTAAATCCACCTGTAAAAGTATGGGTGGAAATGGAGATTTATCTGTTAAAATTAAGAAGACAACGTGGTTGTTAAATGTTAACCACCACAGTCTGAAAACTCTGCAGAGAGATTAAAGCATTTTCCAAGACCTCTCAAAGTGATGAAGCAATTTTGAAATGAGCTCTGGTTGGAAATAGTGATACAGACATGATACTGGCATCTTACTCTGCAGATACCACACACGGCCTCATCTCCAGCTGTAGACTCACACTCGCCAACTGTAATTAAACCTCACACAGAAAAGCTACATTGCATGGTTTATCCGTGGTGACAGGTTCTTGTTACCTTGTGAGTTCTCAGGCTGCTGGGCTGTGAGGTGGGTCTGGTTCCCCTTCGGACACAACTGAGATGGTAACCCCGGCTGGGGGAACAGGCAATTCATGGCATTGAGAGGAAGGCAGGGAAAGTGTTCCTAATCTGGCTGGTGTGGCACTTGATCATGCAGATGACATTCAGGAGAGAATGGGAATGGAAAGAACAGAGGTTGATGGTGGCAGAGGAAAAAATAGCAACTGTCATGAGGGTAGTAAAACCACTGCAGGCTCCCCAAAGCTGTGGATCCCTCGGACATCACCCTGCTTCATAAGGAGTGTCGGGCACTCTGGAGGTCTAGAAAGATGCTGTCAAGGGTGATTTGTGCAAAAAGACACGTTCTGAAGAGGATCACAGCTCGTAGGCTGTTCTCATGTAGTGGCCTCAGAGATAGCTCAGGCATAATGACTAAGCTTTTGTGCTACAGATGGGAGAGAGACTTTTGTTGAGTCTCTACCCTTGCTGTTGATACCCTCCCCACTCTTAATGGGAATTCCTCACGGTGAAGTGTGTGTGCACAGAACTTGAACATCTAACAGGCTCCTGTGCAGCCCCTGTCAGGGGACACTCAGTGAAGGGGCCATTCAGAACCATGGAATGGCCCTGCTTGGGTTCCCACAGGTATCCCCCACTCCTCCCATCATTCTGGTTCCTCTTGGAGTGCATCATCTCCTCAGGCATCCTGCAGTCTGCACCCAGCCAAGGGGATCCACTGGGGGCTGCTGCAGGTAGAGGAAGGAAAGGAAGGGAGGCAAGATGGAAACAGGTAAATGCAAGATATCTTCTGTATACCTGGAGGACCACACCCTGCTTCCCAGGAACACAAACATTAAATAAAGAGACAATTCTAGTTGGGCACATAAACTAGTGATGCAGAGAGATGAGATTTCTTTCAGGCAAGTCTTGAAAACAAAGTCTTTAAATGAAGTAAGGTTGTCAGCTCTTTCCAGCAGGATCTCTGTCTTCCTGTACAACTTACACAGGTGTCAGCACATCGAGGGACTCTAGAGCATAAATGAAAAACCACTGCAGAGAAAGGTGATCCTCTCTAAAGTCTGTGATGTATAAATGCAATTTCTATCCTAAATATGAAGCAGAAAGAATCGATGGAATACTAGCTTTGAATAAGGTGCAGTAGCAGACTCTTTGATAGACAAGTCTAATTTTTGTTCTCATCCATGTAGGTGTAAATCTGTAGTAAGTAGTCTGCTGATGGCAGTTGTGTTGTGTCAGGCTCATTTTATTCTCACTCAGACCAGAATCTGATGCTTAGCCTTTGAAGTGTTAATTTCTGAAAAGTCCCATTGGCACAGCACAGAGTATGTAGTCACTGTCCAAAAACCCTTTCCAGCCTAATTGCCAGCTCCAGCATGTAAAACCCTAATGACTTAAACGGAATTATTCTAGAGTCACACTGATGGAAGGAAAATGAGAAATAGATCAGAGTTTTTGGTCTGAGTAATAGCATTGTTCAAGAACCTGTACTGTGTGTCTTAATCAGCAGTCCTGCAACATAATTGTTTGTTGTGTAATGTTCCTAGAGAATCTCATGCTATTTATACACCATACATAATCCTCATAAGTAAATGAACAGCATTTCCTAAGGCTCAAAATCCTTTCTCCTATTCATCTCTTTTCACTGGTCTCAGCTCTTTCTCTCCATATTTTCCCAGGAACATAACTATATTCGTTGGAAAGCCCAAGAAAGAGCAGTATTGTTCTTAATGACAGAGGCAATTGAGACACTTTTGGAAGAAAACCAGATGGGAGGGCTCTATTTAAGGTCATGCATTTTAATCTCTCACTTAAAAAAATATCCTTTCCAGTTACTTCTCTGAAAACTTATCACAGCCAAGACACAAATTAGGAAAATTTAACCAAATGAATCCCTTCGAATGCCATATTCATTACTTATGTTAAAACACACTCAGTAGAGCTAACGTCTTTGAAATACAGGTCACTGGTAAAAAAACATTGTATCACCATGACAGCTTTAACCATGTGTTGCTTTTATGCTGTATAATTCCTGCTTTATAAATAATAACGTATTGAAGGACTTAAACAAGAAATCCTATTAGGGAATATTTAGGAACCAAAGAATTTTTGTTTATCCTCCTCAAACTGGCATCCTACCTCTTACAACTTAGGGTTTTTTCCCCCTGGGTTCTTGCTGAAAGCTGCTTTTAAAAGTTTTAAACAGTTAAACGAGGTTCAATTAAATACTGAATGTCTTGATCATAAAATACTTATTTGAATATGTACTTTGGGGTCCCTCTGGAAAAGAAAGTGTGTGTAGGAGGAGCTGGAAGGAGACATTTTAGCTTTCATGCTTGAGTATTAACTGTGCATTTGAATAACACTTTCTTTTAAAATAAACATGTCTATTTATAAATATGCTTTGGACTTCTGACAAGTAGCAGCTTATGGGTCTGATTCTGAGCTTTTATACCTGTGCAACAGCGTCCAAAAATGTCCATGTGCAAGGAGGAACAAAAATAGGCAAAAAATTGGTCGGATAGAAGAGATTGGAACTGCTTTCTACACACTTAAGAATTATCAAAGGAAATGAGAAAAAGCATTTCATGAGAAAAGAAGGAGCTGAATCTGAAACATTGACTATGCTTAGGAAGACAATCATCTGGTTTTTTCAGCCCTGTTTCTAATCTTTTGCCCTCGTATCTTCTACAAGCTGCATTAACTCATCTGCTGTGCTCTGGGTTAGCAAAGCATGACAGTGCTTCTCGGTTTCATCTTTGGAAATGCCTACCAGGGCTGGTTTATGGCTCCCTCATTTCTCTGAGACACCAGCTATGCAGCCCTGCTTTGCAGAGAGTGAAGGAAATGTTGCTACTGAGACTCAGCTTGAGTGCTGCTAATGAAGGGAAACGTTACATAAGAGATTAGCACTATTAAATCCATTGTGCATTCCGGAGATCAATTTAATAATGAATTACTTTACAGGAGACAAAGCTTGGATTTCATGTGCTTGTTGAAGAGTTACTCTTTTTTTTTTTTTCCCACCCATTTCCCAGTTTTCTTTGATAAAAATTCAAAGAGGCACTAGTAAGAATACACCCTGTTTGGTATTGTGATCTGAGGACTCAGTTATAGGATAAAGAAAAACACTGTCAGTACCCTGAGGGCACTAACAGGTCTTGATCATCCTGAGCAGCATCACCTGGGGCTGCATCACCCACCCCTTTTGCCCATAGGTCCAGGAGCATCATTAAAACACAGGTCTGAGGGGGTAATTCCTTCCTTGCCTTTGCCTGACAGCTGCTGGTAGGACCTTCTGCAATTGCCTGTCTCTGGTTCTGTTGAGCTGTGCCCTCACGGTGAGCTCATTACCCAGCTAAACTTCCCTTTGGAAACAGCTCTGCTCTTGTTGTTCCCTAATACACTGCCCTGTCTGAGAGACAGTAGTGCATGTTTAATTTCAGATGTCTATTGGTGGGGGAACCAAATAATGTGGTGTGAATCTCGTAGTCAGTCTCAATGGGGCACAGTCCTGTGTGGACCCCCAGCCACCCTGTAGGTGTTATTTTGTTCAACCATCCTGTCTATGCAATGAGCAATCTAGACTTGCATCTGTGTGGTCTTCTTGGAGGAAAAGAAATTGTCCTTGTTGGACAACCCTAGCAAATTTAATTCCATAAGAGTTCGGTGTGGATGAGACTTTAGAAGTGCAATTGATGTGTGGCAGTGCCAGCTTTGTATCAGTGGCATGGCTGTAGTCAGTGGGTGCTGGAATGTTCCCTGTTTCTTGTAACTCAACTGCATGTCAGGCTGGCTCCTACAGAAATATTCAGAGATATCTAAAGCAGGTTTTGCCTTTGCACCTGCTGAACTAATTACTGCCAGTGACTCTTTACCACTTCACTGTCATTTATAGACCTCCCCCCGAGTGCTGGAAGGCTGTGCTGTTATTAGAGCTGATGTGGCTTTAAATTGCATTTGGTCCTCTCAAATGAGCATGGGGTAAGGGAGAGGCAGCTGACCCCAGCCCAAGGTGGGTGCTTTGCCTTCAGCCAGCTAGGAGCAGTGTGTGGGTAGAGCACAGCACAGAACTGTGCCTCATTGAAATGCTGACGATGTGCTAAACACCTGCCCTGCCTTGCCTTCTTGCATCAAAGTCTTGTCTTCTTTATCCTGACTTCTTAATAAAGATCATGTATTTTATTTATATATATTTTTTTTACTAATGGAGTTTCATGTTAAAGTCCATTAGAACCACTGCTTATAGAGTGCCCTTGAAAGTATGTTTGATTGCAGACTCATCCAAGTGTGACATGGAAAGCTCTCAAGCATTAATGGGTTGGGGAACACAAATGTGGCTTTACTGGGTTTTTTTAGTCCTTCAATGGCATCTGAAATATCTCCTAGGGAAAGTGTATATTGTAAAAAGCCTAAGGTGTTGAAAGGGTGTATTTGTAAGGGAAGGGAAGACTGAGTTCTGGGATTAAACCCTCTCGTATGATCAATGTGATAATGACAGAAGTGTCCAAAACTCCCAGTGAGAAATTCATCTTCCCTGCCCAAAGGACATGCAATTGGGCTTTAGGCAGAGAATGGAACCAGGTGGGGTTGAATTCACCTGCTCTGTTCATGAGTGTGGCTTAATGAAGGACCCTCCCCACACCATGGGCATGGAAGTAGGCATTGCTGCCCTTGGCACACCTGCTGGCACTCCCAGAGGCTGTGGCCACAGCAGGTGTGTTTTACTGACCACATTCCTAGTTCTGGGTGCCTTAAGGCACAATCACAAGTACACCACGCACTGCTGATCGATCACTTGGCACAAGAATCCCCCTCAAATGACCTACACCCTCTTCTGCACCCTGTCTTAGCTACCTAGATGTCGCCCCCATTTTATGTAGGGGCTCCTGTGGGAGCAGAACATGAGCTCAGTTCTTCTGCTGCTCTGTCCAGAGAACCCGAGAGAAAGACAATCTTTGTGGTCTAACTATAGTCCCCTGTGTCTCCACTTGCACTCCTAATGGTTTCATAAATCTGAATGAAGAAGCCAGTGGGACAGGAGGATCTGGATTCTTGGGTGATGGAGCAGAAAGTGGCCAGAGTTGTCTGACAGCAAGGGTTTTTTTCTGCCAATATAAAGTCTTGCATGGTATATACACTGTAGATGATTAATAGCCTGGTTAATGCGAGATTCCTCCACTTGGTTGTAGATGTGAATTGAATTAAATTTGAGACTTTTTTTGTTGTTGATTTTTGTATTCAGTTCTTTGGAAAGAGTCCTGAGACATCCATTTCCATAGAGGAAAAAATATATTTTCTCACAGGAGTAATTCGCAGTTTCTGCATCTGGGAACACTGCAAAGCAGTGCTCAGAGAGTCTGATATCCTCAGTTCCTTTGTTAGCAGCATTTCAGTGTTAGTACTGTTTTAGGAGAGGAGGTTGAAGTTCGTGATTTCTTGTTTTCCAGAATGCTCTTTTTCTAAGCTTGAAAATTAAATTTTACTCCCCTCTGATTTTTCCTTCTTCCTTTTTATTTGCTGAGAACTTAGTTTTGCTCTTGTAAATTGAATATGAAATTGGATTTAGCTGAAATAGCTTTGCAGGGTTTAAATAAAATGGAGATATTTTGTACCTTCAGGACTGTCTCTGATAAAGACAGGATTAAAGGAGGTTAAATATAAGTTGCTTAAACCACCCCATGAAGGTTTCATAAATGCTTGAAAACATGTAGTAGCTCTGAAATTTTTCAAAAGATGAACCAGTAGGTCCTGGAAAGCTACTTTTCTAATAACTACACAGGAAAAATGTTTGGTGGTGGATCCCCTGGACTGGCAGCTGAATATCTTCATTAACAGGTAACGGTTGTGAGGCTTTTTTGCAAAAAGTCACTGACTGCTGTGTCAGTTTTGTACCTGATTATCTGTGGTCTTTCTGAAGTTACCTTGCCCCACAGTTACTCTATTTAGAAATTTACAATAGAAACACAGTAAGAAATAAACAGCTATTATGCTTCTAGAAAAGTTAACGGCCATTTTCACCTCCCCCTCCATGCTTGAAATAATAAGGCAATCAGCAAAGTTATTGGTTTCTGACATGCTGCATGCATTCCCTAACTGGTACCATTAATTCCTCTGATTGAACAAGGACCTTTTTCATTTTTCAGATGAAGAATTTTCTTTTGGGTGAGTGCATATTCTTCCGTGGGGTACAGTAACACCTGGGCTAATTTAAAAATATCTAGCTTGATAACCAGCAGCCATCTGTCTTTGGCACCACAAAGCTGTACTTTGAAAGGGTCAATTTAGTCTGTGGGGAGTTTGAATATTATTGCTTCCCTGTTAAAACTGCCTTGAGAATCTCTCTCTGCATTACACTGCAGTCCATGAACTGTACCTAAACTGGTGGCAAATTGTCTTGCATGCTGTACTCTGTGAATCTGCCAAAGGAAGCTGTACAATCAGAAACCCTATGAGATAAGCAATTAATTAAATAGCCTTATCAGTTAAAAAATTTGATTAGCTCTTAAAGACTTTCTTGATAAATTTAGGGGAATATTGTCCTGTCCTAAGAGTGGCACCTCTTTAATGAGGCATTAAGGAGAAGCGGAAAAGACTGCACAGGAGAGGATAATGCTTCTGGCATAAAGAACAATACAATAAGTAAATGTATGAATTCTGAAATACCCCAAGGAACAGCTCAGTGAGGCTCCATCATGAGAAAGGCTCAGCAGGGTGATGCTTCCCTTTTTGGTGTGGAAACGATTAGCAAAATTCCATGACCACAGTTAATCCCTACCTCAGCTCTCTTAGGTGGATCAAGCCTCAGAGGAAGAGCCCATCAGAGCAGATTCTGCTTTAGCTGGGGGTGTTAAGGTAAGACTGAACACATTTGGATGCCAGCCTGGTGTAAGCACACGCTAAGGGGTACCTCATACAAACTGCAAGGACCTTGCTGGTGGATATTGAGGCAAGTAAAGATTTGCTGTGCTGGAAAAGGAGCTGAAAACCAAACTCAGTGAAGGTTTTCAAATTCAAATATTGAACAAAATAAAATACTGTTAATTTCAGAGGAAAATACTGTTAATTTCAGAGGAAAATACTGTTAATTTCAGAGGAAAACTTCCTGCTGAAGATAATGGACACTGAATTTTATTCTAATTTTGCTGCTCTGATGCAGGTTTAACTGATTTTATCTTTGCCTGACTCTAAAATACAGATCAGGAATACAGTGCTGAATAGCAAATTTGGAGCACTGTGGTGTCCATTTATAGGTAGCTGCCTCTTGCAAACACTTTTGGAGAACGCACAAAAGATTTCAAAAATAACACTGTCCATTTAAAGAGGTAGATGGAAAAACATATGCAAGTAAAACTTGGAGCACCAGGGGCTCATTTATCTCACAGACCAGCTTAACAGCACTAGGGGCAATATATTTTAAAAGCAGCTGAACCAGCACAGGTTGGACTTGCAGTCCTTTCCCTTTTCATATGCAAGGACATAATTACATGCTTACAACGCATTTTGGATTTGCACACTTGAGCAGCCCTACACGTGTATCTGGAATGCCAGCCTCCATGTGGAAATGGCTTTCCTACTGCAGGCATTTTATGTTTAAAAGTGGTCACAAACACACACATGCACAAAAGAACGCCATCAGTGCTCATTACAGGGTATTGTGTCCATTGGCACAGACAGAAAACCTGCACGGGGACGTCAGCATATTAATTCCCAAAGGCTGTGAATCCAAAATGTGGATTTGATCACTGGAAGGGATTTGGAAAGGCAGTGTTTGCCAAGTGCTGTCAGGGTACAGTGTTTCCAGTGTGCATGGGGATCTCAGGTGAATCTGCAGCCTGTCCCAGGGAAAGGAAACTGGGATCTGTTTCAATCCTGCACGCTGACTTCAAGCACCCTAATTAAGCATTCAGCAGCAGGGCTGTTGCTAATAACTCAGCTGGCACTCCTGTGTGTTGGATGGGTTTGCTCCTGGAAGTTGATTTGCCTTAAGAAATAGGTGTAATGTGCCTTAAGAGATAGGAGTAATATTTTTCTTTTATTAAAGAAAACTAGCCAACAAATACAAATAATTGTTGGTTAACATGTGTGAGGGTCAAATCCACCAAAGGTATTTGAAAAACAGGTTTTGATCCATCGCAATTTGTCCAGCAAATAGAACAAATAATTATGACAATTTCTACCATATGGGAAGAAAAAAAATGAAATACCTTTGTGTTTTGAAGACATTCTGCTCGTCCTTCCTTTGATAACAGACTTCAGAAAGGATCTTGCTTTGGTGTCTGTGGATAACGTGCTGTAGCTTCTGCTTTGTGTTCTCTCACAAACTTCTGAAGCTGCAGAGGAAAGAGTGGGAGATGAGAAGATGTAAACAGAAAATGCAGCCAGCAATGTCTTTTTCAGCAGAGCATGAGACTGCTACATTTGACCTACGTATCTTTTGCAGGAGGAATTGGGTGCCTTGGTTATGACAGAGGACAGACACGGAAATGCCTTGATGCAGTGGAGATTTATAACCCTGATGGAGACTTTTGGAGGGATGGACCCCCTATGCCTTCTCCCCTTCTCTCCTTACGAACAAACTCCACCAGCGCAGGCTCTATGGAAGGGAAGCTGTACCTCTGTGGAGGATTTCATGGAGCAGGTACTAAAATGAGCCCGACATTCCCTGTGTAGTTAAAATCAGTTTCACTGGACACAGACTGACCTGATGAGTGATCAGTCCTATCAGTTGGCACTGGCATGCCCTGGAACCACAGAGCTGATTCTGCCCTTTGGACTGCCAGCTCCTAATGTCAATATGAATTGTGTTCTGTTTGCCCTTTGCTTTTTTCCTTGCAAATTTAAGGATGTTTCTGATCTGCGCTAAACCTGTCCAAATCTAGGCAGAATTATTCTGGATTTACATTCAGAGTTAACAGAAATCAGGAGCTTAGTGTTTTATGGACATTAGAGAACTTGGGCATATTTGTTGAAGATTAAGGCCCTGTCCATCAGTCCTTAGACACGTTATCTCACTCTGCCTATTTACTTACATACATTTTGTAATCAGCATTGAAAATCTTGTGTACTTAATGAGTACCCTGGGTAGGGAATTGAGATACAAAGAGACTAAAGTTTCAGATCTGGTGATTTTAAATAATCCTAGCCCCATGGACACCTTTCTTCTTTTAAGTCCTCTTCCTTCCAATTTTGCTTAGCTCTATCTAGGTCTCTAGTGCATATAACCTTTTTTTTTTCCATTATAAATGCAAAGGATTGCAAAACAAGTACACTTAAATGATTCTGCTACATACAGCTGCTACCTCAAATTCCTTTCTAGGAGAAAGCAATAGCACAGATAGCAATAGCAGTTATCTACTGCTAATAAATGTCATGTCAGCCTCACTGTTGACCAGGAATGGTATCACTGGGAAATAGTCCTTCTCATTACACTTTTACTTGTATAACAACCTCTAAACTTAAAGCTGCTCTTATTTTAGAATGATGATTTTCATCCGCTAGTTCACAACTCACCTTCTGCCTTCACTTGCTCCTGTTTGAGGAAGCTGCTTCCTGAAAACAATTGTTTGGCAGCCCTCTAGCAGGCATGTTCTCGTGTCATCTCTGATGGAAGTTCTGTGACATCAGACCAATTATGCTTATGACAAATCACTGTGTTTCCATAGCAAGCCTTGTGCCATCCTAGTTGACTTTTTCTCAGCAATATTACTAAAGAGCCTGAAGTTAGTGGGCAAAAATTTCAAAAGGCTAATCATGGGAAGTGGTTGAGTCACCATCCCTGGAGGGATATAAAGGATGTGTGGATGAGGAACTTGGGCACATGGTTTAGTGGTGGGCTTGGCAGTGCTGGGTTAATGGTTGGACTGGATGATCTTAAAGGTCTTTTCTACCCTAAATAATTTGATGACTCTGTGATCATTAGCACTGACAAATGAAGCAATTTTGTTCAAGATGACTAACAGGTTAATATGAGATTTTCTGACTAGGGTAGCTTCAGAGCCATAAAAGCATTTTCTGTACAATACCACCACATTCTGTCACTGAGTCATGTATACAGAGTGGTTGTTCTGGGAGAGGTTGAAAGTCCTCCTGTGGATTTCAAGAAGGCCATCTTTTGTATACTTATATATTGCCAGCTCAATAGGGTCCTGATTCCTCCCCCTACCATTGCAATCTATATAATTATGTATAGAACTTCTCTGCACTAATAGTGTTATTTAGATTGGAAAACAAGAAGCCAAAGTTAGAAAATGCCAGTTTTGCAGTTACCTGTGCAACATGCATCCTGACCCCCTACGTGTGTGTTCTGTGTAGCAGTAGAGAAGTAGTGTGTGGTTGTGTTGTTAGACATTGCTATGGCGTCTATTAACAAGGGAGCCAAAATAAGAGTCTCACTGTCAAATCAAGTGCAACCACATATTTTAGGAGTTGAGAGGAACCTGGGCTTTAAAGACAGGCTTCTTAATGTGACTTTGAAGTTACTGTAGGAAAAGGGCTTTCTAAATGGTCACAATAACAGCTTCCAGCGACCATCATCAAGACAAGGATGGGTGGAGGCCACAAGCTGGACCTGAAGAGGTCACCTAGCTGGCCTCTCTCCCTGGCCACACCTTCTCTGTGTGCTAGAAAGGGCTCCTGCCTGATGCTCTCTTTGGGGATGAAGGGTGGAGTGAGAGAGGGCTGTTACTGTCACATGGGAGCTTGGAGAGGGTGACTTGATGGCACTTTCACAATTACAGCTGCTCAGCAGCTTCAAGGTACAGAACAGCATGTGCTGCTGCTGCTGTGGTAGCAGATAGGGTTATTTTAGAATGTGTTTGTTTGCTTTTAGTCTTTTGGGCTTCTTGGCATGTCACTTTGGTTTTTGTGAGGGATGCAACCAAAAGAGGATATTCCAATTTTACAAAACATTGTAATTTAGTTTCAGCCAAGTGGAGTTCTGGGAACAAGCTGGAAGCACAGCTGTAGTCTTTGGGTTTTCTGCCTGCTGAACGCCAAAGTGCTGCTGTGAACATTCAAGAGTAAGCACAGCAGACAAAAAAAAAAAAAAAGAAAATAAGCCAAAATCCCTGCTGCAATGAAAAGTCTTAGCCTATGGGGCTGAAACTAACCCTGTCTATAGTATAGATCTGTCCCAAACTCTTCAGCCTTCACTTGCCTTTGCATTTACTTAAACCCACTCTTGATCCAGCAGGAAGTTCACCTAGTAAAGAGATTGTTGCATGTTAATCTTTTTACTGGTACGTGCCATGTTCTATGTGCCTTCCTTTATGCCTATAGACCTGAATGGATCATTAGAGCTCAGAGATGCTGTAGCCAAAGCTGAAAAGCAGCTGTAAACTGCTTAAAGGGCCCTAATTTTGGATGAAAGGATGAGTACTGCTCAGCTACCATCTTTTCTGAGTCCCATATGACAATTGAAGTTTTGTGATGGCAGGATTCCCATTCCATATGTATTGCCTGTCACAAGTCCTTGTCTGCCTGAAGGCAGAACAAGTGGTGCAGCCCTAACATCATCCCCGGGAGCAGAGGAAGAAAAACTGCAGCTACTCCAGAGGAAAGTCAGCTTGGCCAGCTGACAGTAGCAATAGGAGTCCTTCTAAAAGATGAGTGAACTCCAAAGTGTGTTCAAGCTTCCTCTGAACTGCAAGGAATATTTTTCAATGTTGAGATACGTTGGTAAAGCTTGCAAGGTTTCCCCTGCTGAGGCTAGAAGCTTGTTCAAAGCCTGGCCATGGAAGAGGAAAGGGGATTAATTCAGCTGAAGCTTAGACACTTCTCTGCAGTGCCTACACTAAAACCTTGGTAACCCCAGGCTCCCTGCAGCAGATGGAGAACCACAGACACTTCAGAGGGAAATTAAGATCCTTGGTGCTTTGTATCTGCTCTGAAAGAGCAGAAAGAAATTCAGAACCCCGAGGAGCTCTCCTGTCTCTTAAAGCTTCATGTTTTAATCAGGATGAGAGGGATTCTAACTTGGTTTACCTAGGGCAAACACATCAGGAAGTTGGTGTCTATGATTTGATGGTACAAACACTGGAGAGACCTCTACATTGTATCAGTAGCTGATGAATATTGCATGTTCCTACAGTCATAAGTACCCAAAAACCCCACTTCTCGTTTTGAATCTGTTTCCTCCTTAGCAAGACCTGCAAAACATCATCTGTTGGCCAGTAGTTTATATAAAATAGCTAATTTTCTACTAAAACTATTATGGTAAACAGGAGCCATTAATCTGCTTGTCACAGCTCCAGTTCATGAAGGCTTGTGTCATGAATGTTGTCATTTTCCAACACTGTTGTAGCATTTAACAAGATAATCAGACATGCTTTAAATGGTTTTTTTTTCCATTAGTTTATAGTTCTGCACAGAGTGAAAACATTACCCTTAGTATGAATACTCAGGGCTCAGTGTGCAACAGCCAGCCATATTTCTGCTAAAATACTGACACAGCTCCTGCTGTAACTGTGGATTTTAAACCAGCCTTTGCAGCCTGACTGTACAGTATTCCTGTTGACAAGTTTTATTTCCTTTGCATTGAACTAAAACCTGTCACCTGCACAGGCTGACAGGGTGTGACATCAGCCTGTGCCCAGCAGAAACAGCCTCATTAGCGTGGCTCCCTGATGGAGGGGGGAGCAGTTCTCCAGGTATGCAGGATTACACCCTTAGAAAATGCCTGCCAGATCAGGTTCCCTTTCTTTTTGACTGCTTCTGGGCATTATAAACATGTTTTTTCTGGTGAAAGTAATGAAAGCAAGGGTGTATGCCTGTTTGCTGGGACCATATCATCTGCTGTCACTGTCCCTTGTAGCCTGTGTCTGGTAGCTGGGGATTGTAGCTTTAGTTTCAGGCTATAGATTTTGGTCCGGCTTCCTGTTTCATAATTCGAACTAAGAAATTGAAATCCAGAGTTGATTTTTTTTNGGCTGGAGCACAAGTGTCCTTGGGAGTAGCTGGGAGTGTTTAGCCTGGAGAAAAGGAGGCTGAGGGGGGACCTTACAGCTCTACAGCACCTGAAAGGAGATTGTAGCCAGGTGGGGGCAGTCTCTTCTCCCAGGTAACAAGTGACAGGACAAGAGGAAATGGCCTCTTGTGCCTGGAAAGGTTTAGATTGGATATTGAGGAAAATTTCTTCACCAAAAGCACGATCAAGCACTGGAACGGGTGGCCTAGGTCAGTGATAGAATCACCATCCCTGGAGGTGTTTAAAAGTCGTGTAGTTGTGGCACTGAGGAACATGGCTTAGTGGTAGCTTGGCAGTGCTGGGTTAATGGTCGGACTTGGTGATCCTAGAGGCCTTTTCCAACCATTCTAGGCTATTAATTAAAATGCCATCTTTACTGTGATACTGTCACCCATGTGAGATCAACTGACGTGCAAAATACAGGTACAACAACCTCAATGCAAGTTATGAAATGTTTAACCAATCTGCTCTTAGCAGCACATATCCCCTGAAAGGTCTTATAATTTCATCAGGTAATGGGGCTTGATGTGGAACTGTCTTTCTTTGAAGTGGTAGTTTTGCCATCTCCCTCCTATGTAGCTTAGAGAAGAGGAGGTGAATGTACTGCTTCCTTACCATGTATGTTGAAAATTTCTGTAATGTGTTTAGCCTTGTCAGGGACCAGAGCTGCTTAATCCAGTTTTCTTATTTACTTACTGATGTCAAGCAGAAATTAATTTTTCACATAAATAGTGTTACAGCCAGAGGAAGGGAAAAGGGAAGAAATATCTATGAACTGGACATGCAAGAACATAAATTATTTTGTGCTTGCAACTGTTACCCAGGATAGGTGACAGTGACACAGGGTCCTATTACCTGTTTTAATTTTGATTGTTTAAAAAAAAAAAAACTTACCATGCATTAATTTTCTAGTCTATTCTTCCTCATTTACATGAACTGCAATTCATGCATTGGAATAGAAGCAGCAGAGCTGCTTGCAGCAGTGCAGAACTGTGTCTTAATTACTGTATTCCAGCTGAGCTAATGTGTTTTAATCTCCACACTGCCCACTCCTAACAGTGGACTAGCTTAATAGTTATTTATTTTGACTAATCTCCCATAAAAGTTGTTCCCCTTAGTCTCCTCCATGATGTGATTTAGATGGAGAATCATTCTAGTGCTTGTTTTTTATTATAGTGGTTATGGAACATTACTGGAATTAAATATAGACATATTAAGGAGTCTGGCACAGTAAATACTGCACTTGTGAAGCTTGGGGGTTGAGAGATTGGAACAAAACCTGTTTCTCCAGCACCTTCCCATGTTCCCAGCTAAATAAAGCAGAGGTTCAAACCCCGGGCTGCTTATCTGCAGCACTGTTTGTTTCCCTCTGTTAAAATTTACTGGGCACAGATGAATAATTAAAGTTCTCCTGCCCACAGTTGTTGCCATTGGAATAAATATTCCCACCAATGGAAGGGATTCAGGGCCCCTGTATTTTGCTCAGCACAGGACTCTGCTCAGGGGTGCAGGCACTGCCATGGCTCTGCAGCCCACAAGCTGTGTCCACCCCAAAAAATGCTGCTTGACCTTTCACCAAATTCTCCCCCAGCACCAGCACGAGCTGCTGGCACTGGGAGAGACCTCTGCAAACACTGCCTGCCCAGGGAGGGCTGCCCATCTATGCTGCTCATTAGCTGGGAATGTGCTGCTGTAAATGAGGCCAAATCAGGTCAGGGGAATTGCTGGGCAGCAGCACCTGCTCATTTCACATCTAAATTTGACCTACTCACTCTCTGGAAGCATGGCATTAGCAATTCAGTCCTGCTTCTCACTAAGGCTCATTTATTGTTTATAAAGGGTTAATGAATGATTAATAGATATTTTAATGCATTTTAATTAATTGCTGAAGAGGTCAATAGGTTGTTTAGAAACATGGCTTGTAGCCATGTATGACATCTTCTGTTGTGTTCATAACTGCCTGTCATGCATACAGTCTAAACATGTTTTATATCTTCTATAAATAATGTATGAACCTATTGTAAGGCATTTAGAAACAGTATTTCAGGATGGGCTGAGCTCAGTAGTTCTTACTCCGATTTGCAGTTTTTACTCATACGAGTTCATTTTGCATTGACTTGGAGAGCACTGACCCTGCTGCCTCTGTAACCTGGGATCCTGCTATCACCTGCTTGTGAAACTGTGCATGAAAGAGGCCTTGGCCATGAAGAACAGGCAAAATCTGGAAAGATTTTATAAGCTTAAGTAGCTGGATTAATCCCAAGGATAACAGTTGAAGCAACTGAATTAGAAGTTCCCTTCTGTAGACCAGCCCATTCTTTATATATATATTTAATTTTAGTATAGACTGATTTGTGAGTGAATGGGTGGGTCATGAAACTATGGTCCTGAAGAATTACACGGCAGATCAGGAGGAGAGAGAACCTGTCTATGAGAATGAATATCTTACCTTACTCCGTGCAGGTGCTCTGAAAACAGTAAGCTGCCACAGTGGTAAAGTCAAGCCCCAACCTTCCTCCCAGCTTTGGCTGTGCCTGGTGGGATGCACTGCCTTGGCACTTCACATCATGAAGGCTGGCCAGCATGTTAAACAGCCAAGCCAAGTTCCCTCTCCTGTGTATTCTCTGCCTGCTTCTGCCCACAGGCACAGATGATGGATGTCCTTGACCCCAGCAGGGTGCTGGCTGTGTCATGCTAGCGAGGCTGGTGGAGTTAGGGGGCAGCTCTCACACACAAATGGGATTGAAGGCCACAGACTTGATGAACTTATTATTTTTCCTACTGCAAATGAGGAGCCAGGACATCTGGTGGTAATGATCTAAATGCACTTCTATCCCATTGCAACACAAACATGAATTCCCAGGTCACCTAACTCTGCCTCATGTAATTATGAAAGCAGCTATTAGTGGCGAGGAAGATAAGTAGCAGAGGCTAGTCCCATATGTTTGAAATCATTCTCTGGTACAGATAATGGAATGAAAAAACAGGTACAAACCAGCAGTGGGGGCTGAACTGCTTCAAGGCAGCCCTGGGTGGATGTTTGGTGTCAAGAACCGAGGAAACAAGTGAAAGAAACACCTGAGTAAATATTTCAAGGACTGTTGAATTGGCAAGCACCAGTTAAAGTGCTTTTTTCCATGGCAAGAGCAGAGCAGACAGCAGTTTAACTGCTACAGGTTTGGTGTCTTTTTTTTTAAATATAAATTGATTCATGGCAAAAGAATACAGAGCATATTGGGAACTTTCAAGTGGACAGGAAAAGATGTTGTGTCAGCCTGAGAACCAGCATCAGGAAGAGCTCAGGCAGGTGGCCTGTGTGAAGATGTCCCAGGGCACAGAGCTCAGATGTGACACTGAGGCTTCCCCCAGCACACAAGGTGGCCCTGCTCTGGATAAAGTTGCTGAGGCACTGCGGGCCATCTAACAGTGTGGCTCTGTCACTGCTGGAAGGAAGGTGAGCTTGTCCCAAAATCCTCTGGGTATCTTTGCCCAGCACTGATGCAGAGGCATCCTGACTCCTGACCAGGCACGTGCTCTCACTGTCTCCATAACTCTGCTTCCTCATTTCTAAGCAGGAGCAAACATCCCAGCTGATGTCAATGGGCTTCTGGAAGAAACAATGAAATATCAACCCCGTTTCAGCAAACTTGCCATAGATTTAACTCCACTGAATGGAAATTCAGAATGATTTTTCTTTTTTTTGGTTCAGTCCTCTGGACACTGAGCAGGCTACAGCAGAGTGAATTTATTTATCTTGGCTTACAAACATAATAGCTGCATGGTTAATAGTCCTGGATGAACTATGGATTTTCAACCTGCTAAGCATATTGCTTAATTCTTCTACATCTGCCTCTCTTTAGCCCTCCCAACTCAAAACCTAATAATTGTACCTGAATTTTTGGTTACAAATTAGAAAGAGAAAGAAAGGTCAAAAAAAAGACCAAAAGTGATATTAAATACTATTGTCATATGGAAAGTTTTTCCTTCCTTCCCAGCCCACAAATCAGAAATGGAATGTGGGTTAAAAAAAGAAAAAAACCAGAAAAGAAAACAGATGAAAAAGCAGATCAAATATTTATGTTGCCTGCAGTCATACTGGGGGTCTTTCCAAGAATCGTTCATCCTGATTTATGTTCAATCCTGATTCAAATGGCATGAGAAAACTTATGGCATAAAATGAAGTCTGGCCATATTTGGGGAGTGAATCACAAACCTTTCCAAGAAAAAATGTGATTGTGTATATGGAGTGCAGGCAATCACTTACTGAAAATTAATATTTTTGTTCTTTTTTTTTCTGCACATTCAAAGAAAAAAATAATATGAAAAATTGTGGGAAAGTGTTTTATTTGCAGACCAGAATATAAAAGATAATTTAAGGATTAGACTCATTTTGCTTTGACTACTGTATTTGCATATATAAAATACAATTTTAACACTCATAAATTAAACATTTTCAGGTATAACTTGAGTCTTGTCACTGGGAAGAGATGAATTTGTAGGCTCAGTGTTAGCCTTCAGTCTGCACTTGTACATGAAAAAGGCACAACTGTACCAAAAGAGTTTTGACTTTTTTTGACACACCACAATTTCTGGTGGGGATAAAATTATGCTGGGATTAATGATCCCTATGCTGGTTTAGCCCCTTTCTTTCCTGAGTATGAATAAATCACTGTTTTACTGCTAGAAAAGGATCTGCATCAGGGTTAGCTTTGTACAATTGGAATAATTCTAATATAAAGTGGTTTAAATCTTTTGCAGAGAAACACAGTGTAAGAAAGTTTCTTAAAGCATCTCATGGTTAAACAAGAATGTCCAGAAAAACACTGCCTCATTGTTTAGAAATAAAATGAATTAAATCCTTTCGTTAGGTAAGGTGGTTGTCTGGTGAGGCAGAATAATGCTATGAGGACAGAGACTTGTGTGGGGTGGCTTTTTAAGAAGGTAATCTCTGTAATACAGCCAATTTCTTTTTGTAGGTGTCACATGATTCTCTGTAAGCAAAATCGTCTGCTAAGATATTGCCTTAAAAAAGAAAAAAAACCTTCAATTAAATAAGGTGAATCAATGAAGTAGAATCGGGCATTATTTGCACCTTCTAGCAGTTTATTTGGATTAAAGCCCAAATCCAGCATTACCGCCTGCAATCAAAGGTTCTATTCTCTTTGAAAAGCACCACCTTTTCTGTTGTTCTTACCAAGAAAAATTAGGAGAAAAAAAAATTTTTAAAAATAAGGCTTGAGAACCAAAGTTTTTCAATTAATTTCTCTTTTAAATAGAAAAGGTGTAATGTGTTATCTGAACTATGACTATTTTGAGCAGTGCTTTGCTTCACATGAACTTTCTCATCTAAAGGGTGCTGTTTCCTTTCCTTTTAACAAGATAAGACTAGAGAAATGATTGCTTCCCTTATTTAAAGAACATGTTCTTTTTATCTCCCAAGGGTTAAGAGTTAACTAACACGCCATGTGCTGGAAAGCAGAATTTCTAGAGTGGAACAAAACCAGTTAGAATATCCCACGGAAAAGGGAAACAAGGGACCCCAAAGGTTGGGAGTCACCAGGGTCAGGAAAAAACACAGCAAGGCTTGTAAGGAAGATTTGCTGAATCTGCCTTTGATGTTTTAATTATGAATTTTTTTTCTCAAGTGTTGTAATCACTCTCAGAATGTCTTGGTTCCAGCATTTGATTATTTTTCCTCTGATTGTCTCATTTTTGTCATCATCCATGCCAAAGAAAATCCAGGCATAAAAATTTATTGCATAAAAGAGACAATCTAATAAAAAGAACACAGAGACAGGAGCCTCCCATGTCACAGCTTTGGTCTGTGTCTCTGTATTTGCCTCAGAAAAAAGCTCTTCACTCTTGCAGGTTCATACAGAAGTTTGCTGGTACTGGCACATGTTATTTGTTTGCTGTTTTTCAGTCATGTCTTCTCTTTTCACATGTAAATGGCTTTTTTAGCAGTTTGCTGTCCTCTATCTTGAATGCAGTCTTCTCATGTATTATTATTATCCTCCTATAAAATCCAGGTTCAATAAGCAAACCATCACAACTTGTTTCACAGAACGGAATGGAACAAAGACTATTCAGATGAAACTATATCCTGAAATCTCGCTAAAAGCTTCTGGAGAGTAAGCTTCTGCAGATCTATGAGATCCCAGAGGTCTGGCTTTGGACCAACAAAAATATTACCATAGTTAATTGTGACACAAAGGGGGGGAAATGAGAACAGGTTGTGGATGCTGGGGTAGAAATGTTGTGCTGCCTTCCTCTATCAGATGAAAGAGGACAGAGATGGTGAATGGTTGGTGAGTGGGTTCCTTAGATAAGCACGATAAAAATGTGCAGAAATGTCCACAAAACTTGTGCAACCTCCACAAATCTTGTGTACATTCAGAACCTGCAGAAAACAGAACTGTCCCATATCTACTCAGCAGGGAAGCCGGTCCTGGGAGGAGGAGAAGTTCTATTTCCATCTGACCTCCCCACATCCAAAGCTCCTCCTTGCAGAGGAGCCTTAGGGGTATTTTAAATCCCACCACACTATATCATTATAACATCAATACCAATTTTGAGTGGAACCCAAACCATGACAGCACTGTCTTCGGGGTACTGAACTCCCAGGGTTGCTGTCCCCTGGAGAAATATGTGGTCTGTTTCCAACTTGAGAAACAATCTGTGTCTCCGGATGCTCTTCTGCTTTTCATTCTTTTGCCCTTCTTCAATCCTTTGCTGTCAGTTACACATAAGGGCAGTGCCCAAACCATGAGGTACAACTGATAGATGTGAGGTAGGGCTGTTGGCGGTGGTTTGTTTGTTTAAAAAAACTTCCCCTAAGCAATAGCTGAATGGGAACCTCACTCTGGAGCCTGTAACTTTTATCCTGTCACCGGTTTCTTAAGATTCAATAAAACAGCATTGAGTGTTCAATGTTTCTTGCTATGATGGTTCTTATCCTGATACTTGTGAAGAGTCTGTTCTTGGAAGTCTGAGACCTGGCTTTTAATACATCTCTCCTGAGGCTCATCTGACAGCAATGCACGTGCATGTCCTCAGCTTGAAGTAAGGAAAGTTTAGGCTAAGGTTACTTACTGTGAGAAAGTAACTTTAAGATGAAAAGAAAATGAGCAGAAATGAAAGATGGTTTTATTTTTAGGAAAGAACTTGGCTTTGAGTAACAATTGTTGCAGAGCTCAGGACCGTTGTTAGCAAAGAAAGGGTTTGTGGTCGTGTGAAATGTTTAATATAGCAATGCTGATTCTCTGCTTCATGGTGATTCTTTCATTTTTTGTTTGTCCCTGTAAAAAATTTCTTGTCTGGAGACCGGCTGTGATTTTATGGCATTCTTCTAACCTGCCTGTCCATGACAAATCCCTCAGCATTTCAGAACATCTAAAGTGTGTTTAGAGCCTTGGAGGGTTTTTTCTGTCTTTATTTGTGAGGAGCCAATTCAGTTTTGTTATGCCTCAGCAATGGTTGTCAGAGGCATGTGGAGGAACGGAGCACATGTGCCACGTGCAGGAGGCAACTGGAAGAAGCCTCATCTCTGGGAGGGCTTCACCTGGCAACATCTCCCATGAGGCAGGGGGGCCCCATAGGGGCTTCTCCAATCAGGTGGTGAAAGGTCTCCAACAATGGACAGCAAAGAAATGTTGGACTGGATCAATGGATCCCTGTTAGCGAGCAGGCTTTGGGAGGGGCCGTGGGGTATAAAAAACAACTGCGTCAGGGCTCGCCGCTGCTCACTGGGCCTCGCAACTGTTCTCTGCTCCCACTGGGTCCCTCCTTTGCCCTGGCCCCAGCCTGCCTTGAGGCTCTCCTGCCCTCAGCCTTGAGGCTCTCCTGCCCTCAGCCTTGTGGCTCTCCTTCCCTCAGCCTTGTGGTTCTCCTGCCCTCGGCCTCGTGGCTCTCCTTCCCTCGGCCTTGTGGCTCTCCTGCCCTCAGCCTCATGGTTCTCCTTCCCTCAGCCTCATGGCTCTCCTGCCCTCAGCCTCATGGCTCTCCTGCCCTCAGCCTTGAGGCTCTCCTGCCCTCAGCCTGGTGGCTCTCATGCCCTCGGCCTTGTGGTTCTCCTTCCCTCAGCCTTGTGGCTCTCCTGCCCTCGCCAGTTCACCCTCACACCTGTCCTGCCTTCCTGTGCCCCTGACCCCGCCCTGCCACTTCGCCCCGCGTCCTTGCCCGGGCTGCCTGCTCCCAACCCTGCTGTGTGCATCCAGCCAGCACTGCCCACCCGCCCCGATGCAGGGTCCTGGTCCCCCCACCGAACGCCCGCTGCCCGCGTGTCCGGTGCCGTCGGCTGTGGAGCCGCCCCCTCTGGAGCTCAGCATTCCCGCCAAGGCCCAGCCGGCCGCGGGCTGCAGCGGGCACACACATCCCCTGCCCGGGCACCAACAGCACTGCCCTGACTCGCTGGGGGTAACACCCTCTCTTCCTCTCTGTCCACTCTCTCTCTTCTCCCCCATTCCTTTTCCATCTTCATTTCTTCTTTTCTGTCTCTTCTAGCCCTCTTTCATTTGGGCAACTCCTTTTCTTTCTCCTTTTTGTTATCAATAAACGCTTTTTCAGATACATTTGCCTCATTTGGCTTGATTTTGTTTCCAACCATCCATTTTTATAAGAACTCTCCGCAGTTCCCCACAGTGGAAGGAGACGTTATTTCTCCCTAAATCACAGGATGTCCAGACTGTGCACCCAGAAAAAGCCATAGTATCGGAGTGCTTTCAGCAGCCTGAGAACTGCATCTTGGTCAGGGCAAAGAAAACAACCCACTGCATGCAGGCATACTTGTGAACAAGAGGCAATACTCTGTCTCTAAAACATGAGCATCTGACAATTGATTGTAGGATAAAATGCCACCTGCATACTTGTACCAAGATGGAGCACTTGATGCTCTTGTCCCTGCAGCTGCACCTGGAACCCAGAGTGTGAGGACTGAATGCACTGTGGAGATTTCCATCTGCACTATTTCATTTGCTGTATGTTGGTAACTCGTGCTCTTTGCACAGTGTTAGTACCACAGGAATTACCTTTTTATTGCCCCCTTTCAGAAGGGTCATAATAACAACTGCCCAAACTGATCCTCTTAGACTCACCCCCTGATCCCTGCTGTTGTTGCCTCTGTTTTTCAGCTCGTCATGAAGTTATCACTAAAGAGATCCTTGAGCTGGATACGTGGGAGAACCAGTGGAACGTGGTGGCCACCAATGTCCTCATGCACGACAGTTACGATGTTTGCCTTGTGGCTCGGCTGAACCCGCGGGATCTTATCCCTCCTCCCCCAGATTTAGTGGACCAGTAGAAGTTCAGTGACTCTCAGTGCTTCCAGATTCTGCAGAAACTGAAGAATTTGGGGAGACAAATGCTGCATTGGCTCTGGATCACAGCTGAGTGCCACAGAGAGGAAATGGCAACACCTGCTTAAGGACAGAATTGCCTTTGAGCTGTGCTTCTCTGACGATGCTTGATTTGCTTGTACTGGTGCTCTGGACTTCTGTGGTTGAAAGTCAAGGTTGTCCAGCCTTTGTGTGTGGCTCTTCATCTTCAACCTGGCTGTGCAGGCTCCAGTGTTGAGTGCAGCCTGGGCTGCTGGGACCCTTTGCCTCACAGGCACACTGGCAGCCCAGGGCTCAGTTCACAGCAGACATATGACAGAAAGCTCTAGACAGGAAAATCTCTCCTTTGCTGTTCATCCCACTTGGATCTACTTAAGCTACCCAGGAAGCTAAGAAATAGATGAAGTCAGCTGATGAAAACAAGTGCCAGACTGTAATTGACTGATGCAAAGGGAAAACATAGAAAAGCCTTTGTTTGAAACAAAATCCCATTAGCCAAGGTCCATTAGCCAAGAACACCAGCTCCTGCAAATGTTATCTAAAACACAGACAGGACAGTCAAGACATCCTGTCTTTGCTAATAGACTGAACCTGTGCTAGTAGAAAACGAATCCTTTGGCAGCAAGTCACAAATGAGTCTTTCAGCAGGGCTGGTAGGCAATCTCTACCAAAGACAAGAGTAATCTTAAATTTTCACATAGATCCTACTTATTACAAGGTCTGGTGTGACCAGGATGTTAGAGCTCAGTTAAGAAACTTCCTTTGAGAGATGAAGAAGGGGATGGAAACTAAAAGTAATAAATGAGACCAGTATTATCTGAATATCAGCATTGCAGCTACAGGGAAAGGAGAGATGTGCTAAACAATAAAGGTTTATATAATAGGAGTAACTTTAAAGAAGTAGCATAAGGCAAATTCTCTACCAACAAAATTGGTTATAATCACAGGGAAGAGGAACAATTCAAACAGTGCTTCTGAAAGCAGTGTTAGCCTTTATAGGGCTTGAAGACAGTAGATTAGAGTGAAAATTGTTACCAGTACTGCTATCCCATTTGAATTACCAATAATATTCATCAGTTCTCTGGTGCTTACCTTGCAGTGTATCTGTCACTGCCTGGGCAGTACACACGAGAGCTGGAAATCTCAGTTTTGCTCTTGGGCCACAGTTGTAAATGACAGCAAGCTGCAATGCAGACTGAATGTCAGAGGCAAACATAAGAGTAAACTATGATACTGCATGAGAATGATCATTGTCAGCAAGAAGCGGCTTTTGATCACTACAAAAGCAGCAACAAAAGTGGAACAAAAAAAAATGGCAAAGAAATGAGGGAGTCCATCAGGTAGTTTACCCATAGTTACTTACAGGATTTGTATTTTAGAGCATCTCAATTTTCTCTTTCAATCATGTTTTAGGCTGCAAAAATGCCAGCTTTTTTTATGTTGCTTTTTTGACTGCAATGTTTATGGCAGAGAGAGATGGAGAGGATGATCCAAAAGCCCTTTCCCAATTCTGACTTTTGTTATTCATGAATTATTCTATAAATATCCAGCGGGAATATTAAGCTGTCATGTAAAAACTGTTAGCAGGAAGATCACTAAGTTTTCCTGATAACTCTAGTAGGACACTGAGGAATGCTCAGCGATTAAGGGAATTGGGGGGAAAAAATTAAGGAAAACATGTAGAAAAGGAGAAAATCCATGAGCCTTACAGCTAATTGCTTGACTTCCTTTATGTTTCCCAAGCAGAACGTGTGTCACAGCCTAAACACACACTCTTGTGTTTGTATAATTTCTGATTATTCAGCCATCCTTTTTTCTTTCCATTGCTCATATGTAGGTCATCATCTGCCTAGAACAGAGTTGTGGTAACCATGAACTTCAGTGGTACAAACTAGTGACCAGTTCCTAAAATCTCAACCCCTCTGGTCACCAAGTGCAGTTGTAGGTGTAAGATCAAGGAGGCAAACTCTTCTTTACTAAGTTTTTAAACAAAATCAGCAGAAAGTTCTTCCAATCAATAATCATCCAATATTGGAAACTCTTCAACTTTTGTTGTTACTGTGAAATAAAGGTAATTTTTTTCTAACTTCTCTACAAGGCTCTTAAGGCAGCTGGAAACAATGCTTTTGAGCATCCATTAAGGCTTTCCTTGTGAAACTCCAAATTCTGCAACTGTATCTGCTGATTTTGTTTTTTCACCTTTTTTTTCTTTGTTGTTGTTTTAAGGAAGAATGTTTTTAAAGGTTTTTTTTTTGGTCTTTGGTCTCTGCTCTGTGTGAGGACTATTCCTTATAGTCACACTATTCCTTATGGTTCTTGTGGTTTAAAGCCTGGGCTAATCTACTGGATTTCACTCTCTTAAAGACAGTCTATTTGGAATATTTCAAGGGAAGAAGGGAGATATTTACAATCTTTCATAAGTCATATTTGACCATGTATGTGAAACTCAGCTGACACTCTTCTATTAAACTTTTATTCCAGTAGTGAGCTGGCCGTTTCTTTTGCACTTCATATGTTTTGCTTTTTAGACTGATATTTAATGAGCTGGATGGAAGGAAAGTATATACTCTGAGAAGGTCTGTCTTGATAACTGAGGAGAATAATGACATATATTTTATATATTGGCCTTTCAATCAGTGAGCTTGAGCTGCACTGGGCACTTTACAGGGTTTTTTTCATGCAGCATGGCCAAGTCACCTTCCCTCACGTGCACTGAGCATCACCTTTCCTGCTGCCCATGGGGTGTGACTGCCAGTGGGAACCCTCATGTGTCTGTTTCTCCCAAGTCAGAATGTCTAGCACTATTTATCAAGCAGGGGAATGGGTTTTTTTCTGGATTAAATATCTAGGATGGGTGCACTAATTTCTTAATTTTATGTGGGCCCCATTCATTCCCTGGGTTCCCCCTGGGATGACTATGATTTCCAAACCAGTATTTGAAAGTGTAGCTTGTCTGAAGTCAGAAGCAGAAAGCATGCTTATTGAGAGGCATAGATCTCAGCCAAAATCCTTCTGAGAGTATAAGAATCTGCAGGTCTGCTATGTCCATGGGTAATCTCACATTGCTGTGAAAATCATTAAGAGTCTTGATTTCATCTGTGACAAAACCTGATGCAAAAAATAAAAATTAAATAATTACAGAGTATGCATTCTCCAACCTCCACCAAGTGTGGGTTTCACTGAAATAATATTTTACTGCAGCCTCTTGTCATCTGAGCAGCAGTTAGTTGAGTGTTTCATCAAGGCTGAATTTACATCATCCATAACTCTAAAATGCAAGCAGTGCTGGAAGCTACTGACTGTTTAAATGAGTGGGGGGTTATGAAGCAAAAGCATGTACTACAGCTTCACTTGAAGTGCTGAAGTACTTCATCAGTTCCCATACATGAAGAAAAATGTTGGAATGGTAGCTGGCACACAGGGAATAAAGCAAAAAAAAAAAACCAAAAAAACAATGCTACAAAAAGCTAATTGAAGCTCTTCATTTTTATCCCTAGCTAATGTTTTAGTTTGAAATTTTCTGTAGATAACTGATTTCATAAGGATCCCTGTGGATTTCTCATGTCTGTTTTCATTCATGTGGTCACACAGGAAACCATCAGGCATCTGACTACTCATCCTCACACGGCACTGCTGGGGTTGGGTGCCTGTGCCTCAGTCCCTGCCCACAACAGGCAAACACACACACACATTTTGCATGTGTGCAATATTGAAATTTATGGGGCAGTGTCTGTATTGTGTTCCAGCAGACACACGTTCCACTCAGAAAGCCTTGATTTGCCAAAAGAAAATTGCCATGGTGCACACAGAGCTGTCAGCTCTTCTACCAGCACTCCCAAATATGCACCAGGGAAGAGGCTGAGGGAGCATCAAAACAAGAGGCCAACAACAGAGATGGGAAGTGCTCCCAGGGTGTTACAACATGTGGTGGAGCCAAGGTGGGATGAATTATCCTCCCCATCTCTTCCTAGGGATGGTTCAGAAGTAAAAGGATTTTGCCCTGGATCCTGATCCTGTATATTTTCCTCTACTTGAGATGTACACTGAGATCCATGATCATCTGTCAAACAATGAAAATAAAAAACTAGAATAATTTTTTAATATTAAGATATATTCATAAAGATCTATGTTGCTTTTCTGCTGATTTGGAAGATAATGACATTATTTTAATAAGCTCTTTACCTAGTGATTGCTGTCTTAGCTACGGGGGTGGTCCCTTTCACTGGCTGCTTTCTTAATGGATTATGTAGCTCCTCTGAAAATAAGTTTCATGAATCACAGTGCTTTGAATCACCTGGTCAGAAATTCAGTTCTCATTTGCAAATGTCTGTAGCTCTCCCCACAGCTTTTCAAGTGGACTCTAGCTCCAGCTTGAAAGAAAAGCTATTTCACCCCCAGTTGTGCTCAGCTGGAACTAGTACATTTGCAATTTACTATCATTTGACGCATAGAGGTTGAAAGCAAAGGAAATATTTAGAAATGGCAAAAATATACGTAGAAAGTAGGCGGAAGTACACTTTCCTTTTCTCTGGGTGAATGTCTCAGTGTGCACTGCCCTGCCTGGTGGTTGATGGGGTGATTCACTGACCACCCCTGGCTGCACCCACGGCACGGGCCAGGCTGGGGCTGCGTGTTTGTATTGCTGGAGCAGAGGGCCCCAGCATGGTGTGGAGCTGTGGCTCCTGACAGGCTGCCCTGCCCTGCCTAAGGAATTACCTTCAAACCTTATCTTTAAGCGTTCCACAATGTCCACAAAGTGTATGTGTTTTATATACATATGTATAACATTATTTTTAGAAGTTCTTTACTGACAGCAGTAAGATTCTTTTTATAAAACGTACCTGGCAACTCTGTCTTCTGACTAGCTCATCAAAGTACTTTAAAAAAAAAGTGTTGGTCTTTAAATAATTGTAACTATTCTCGGCTTCAAGTCAAAAAGAACCTTAAATGCCTTGCTGAGCTATGGAACAAATAGGGAAATCTTTTAGTACTCCCCTATGTCTTCTTCCTTCTCCAATTTTTTGCAGGCTGTAGCGCTCTTCTCAGAAACTCAGAGTTTTCTCAAAAGATTTGTGCTAGTCTCTTCTGTTTCTCTTCCCCTAACCCCATTTCTTCCTCAGCCCACTTATCCGACCAGCCCTTGAACTCCTTTGTTTCTCCCTCAGTTCCCCAGAAGTTGGGAACAGCCACTCGGGGTGCTCACCAGCTCCTGACCTTACAGAAGCCTATCACTCCAGCGTCAAACCAGCTTTGAAGGACAAAAGGAAGATCACACCAGCTCCCTGGATTTGAGGACGCCCATTTTGGGGCAGGTTCTAGCCCCAGCCCAAATTCTGCTGTTCATTCTCCCAGCAGATGAAACCTGCCTGCTCTGCGATGCCGCAGGTGCCGTGGCAGGTCGGGGTTGGAGGTGACCCGCATCCACTCAGCCCTGCCGCTGTCTCGCTGCATGGTGCTGGTGAGTTTGATGTTAAATGCCTCACATACTGTGCGTGCCACGGCTGTAATGACTGCAGGCACAAGCCATTATCATTACCTCTGATTCCTGAACACTGGTTGCTACAAAAACTGCCTGAAGCACAGAGGGAGGCGTCTTCATTATTGCATTATAGCTCACGTCTTAAAGCCAGATTTCCTCCTGCATTTTCAGTCCGGCCAGGTTTCACTAAAGAACTGGGTCTCTAATTTATCAGGTTTTAATATTGGTGTTTTTTCTCCACTTTGTCCTTTTCTAGTCATTCTTTATAATAAAAAAGTGGTTTCACCAGCTTTTCTGCGGAATGCATTATCCAAGCCAGCCTCCCAAGGCCACTGGCTTTTCATTATCAGGGTCCAAGTACAGCCACTAAAGTGCAAGTCAGCTGCACTACTTTATTTTCTCATTCAGCAACTTCATAGTAGAGGAAATGTATTTCATCCATACATGCAGTAATGTGAGAGGAAACCACTTCCCACATACACAAATTCCTGACTCATTCCTTTCAAATGTGGCTGAAACAACTGCTGAATCCAAACATAAAAAGCTATGATACCCATTCAATAGGCTTTTCCAGGCTTCCCAGTATGAGGAGGAGGATAACAGGGAGATGTCTTGTAACTAGAGCACAGATTGGAAATTTGAACCTCTGGGGTGTGTTTTCAGTTCAATTACTCCGTTTACTAGTCTTGGGCATCTGGTCTCCCCGCCCAGGTTCACCCATGTGAAATAGTTATAATAATACATTCCTACTCATTTTGTGGGTCTGCCTCAGTGTGTTCAGAGGGAGTGGCTCACATGTCTGTAATGCTGAGATTCACATATCAGAAAGTGTTATACAGTGATAGAACAATAACACTGTTGCACTGCTCTCATCTGATTGATTTTTGGTAACATACTTGGCCCCAGCATTCAGAAACCGAGCCTTTCTGGGAAAGGAGAGATTGGATGTTTGCAGCCAACAAGGGCATTTTGTTTACTCCTTCAGAGAAAAGCAACACCACATATCTAATTGTTGATGTTTTAAGTAGAAGAAGGAATGCAGGGCTTATTACATGTGCCTTCGTAGCCAGTCTCACTTGTACCCAGGCAGAACTAATCTCAGCAAATTGAGAGGTCACTAATTGAGGCTAAATTTGAACAGCAGTAATTAGAAGGATGAATGAACTGTATTTTTCTCAAAGTAGATTTGATTTAATAAAATATGCCGCTTAGATAGACACAGTTGCTATGAAGCAAAAAAAGAGAAGGTGCTTTGCAGAACTGTAGTAGATTTACTGGGTAACTGAGACCTGAATTTAGATGATCTACCACATGTTTTATAGGAAAGCTTCAGCTCTCTGGGGAGCTCTGTAACAAATCTGTGACGCATTTAATTAGCCACTAAAAGACCCTGCTGCATCCAAGGAGTTACCTACAGAATATGTATTAAAGGGTTTTACAATATTGCTGAAAAAATGTGGTATCTACTTGCTCAGCCACTGAATTAAATAAAACTAAGTAAAACTTCAGGGGTTCTTAATTTATTTATTGTTGGAGCATCCCTCAGTAACGACACCTTTTAAGGTTGTGTTGCCCACTTAACTACTTGAACAGTCTACAGGTACACTCTGAAGTGTATAGGGAAAGAAGATAAAAAAGTAAGAAGAAAAGTGACTTTTAAAGGTGTCTGATTCCATCTCCTCTCTTCCATCAGCAGGGACACACCTCCATTTAGGCAAAGCTATGGCCATCCTGCAGCTGTGAGATGTGATTTTAAGCTGAATAGATGTACCCAAGCCAGATGTAATGATCAGCAGTGAGGATTCAATAGTGCAGGTGCCAGCTGTCGGAGCAATTCAGTGTGATCTCTGGCTGGCTTGGACAGCCCATGCTGAAGCCCAAGCTGTTACATGCTCGCTGCTCTCATTAATTATCAGGCTCAGCTGAAGCTAACTAAGGTATTCACTCATGTTGCAGTCAGAACTCCTAAACGAGTATGAAAAAGCCTCAATCTGTAGTTCATCTGCAGGATTTGAAAAAGCATTTTGCAGCCAGATCATTTTGTAGTCCATGTTGCCATGAAGCTACAAATTGCTTATACTGGCACAGCACAGAGAGAGGCACTGAGAACAAGTGCTCGGTAAGGGGTGTGTGGCACAGCAGCTGCTTGTGCCAGCACTGCCACTTGAAAATTCACTCATCAAAGCCTGCCTTGATGCACCAGCATTCACCTCAGCTCTGCAGCCAGCCCACTGTAAAGCCAGCTCTTTGGAGTGCTCTGAGGGGACAAACAGCCAACTACACAAAGACTGAAATTGCTCCAAAGCCTTGTCATAGCTGCTGCATTAATAGCTTACTGCTTGATGGCTTCTCGGGCTCTTACACAAAGATGCCAAATAGCAGATGAACAAAACCACAGGACAGGAAATTTACCCTCTTTCCAGTATTCACAGATGATAAAACCTTCCTGACAGCTATTGTTCAGTGTTTTTCAGGAGGGATGAAGAATCCACCGCTACCCAGAACTGCAGCATGGAGCAGCCATCTGATGCCCAAAATCACAGCTCTCTTGCCAGGAAATTTGCCATACTAATGCTGCTGCCCTAAGCAGCTCAGTCTTTAATCTGATTTCTTTGTTTCTTATTTCAGGCAAGCTGCTGTAACAGCAATGTTCACTAAAGGCTGCTAAGCCTCTTGGCATGTCTGTAAAACTCAGGCGTGTTAGCAATTCTCTTGCTCTTCCTAGCTGGCCAGCGTCCTGCTCACTTGCATTTAAGGAGGACTTTAATGTGTTTGTACTACTCTGATACTGCACAGATCAGCGTGTAGTTACTGTTTTATTTCCCTAGCTGAGCTAAGTAAATATTGATAAAGATTTGTATGGCCTACTTTCATAAGGAAAGTAAATCTTTAAAAATTCAAAGTGAAGCTATAGCTTGCTTTTTTTGGAGCCATGTGTTCACTGTGTATTTAATCATATTTCTGTTGTTATTGAATTTACTGGATGCATTTTATAAAGTGCATTAGGAGATCCACAGGGATGTCTACTCAGAGGATGTGACCCAGCAGGATTTTTGGCCAATGATGGAAATAAAAGCAGGATCAAACCAAGCCTGTTAAATGTTAGCATTTTAAAAAGCCTTCTCTGAGATTGAGAGATAAATAGTAATCAAAAGTCAATAAAAAGAAGTGATATATTGTAATTTATATCTAGTTTGGATTTAAACTGCAATTTTTGCAAGGAAAGACATATCAAGAAAACATTTTGTATGCCCAACCCGAATCCAAACCTGAAATTATCCATCTGCTGAAAGTCACCTAAGTTCCACTGAAAAATACGGGTGGATAAATTCTAGAGAAGGAACCAACTATTAGGATCAGCGATAAACCCGCTGTTGAACCATCCATAAAGATCATCTGCTCGATTTAAATCATAATAGGTTTTTGACGGATCTCAAATCTACACTAAATTCCATGTCAGTAAACCAGCTGAGACAAAACGAGTCAGAGAACACTGGAAATATAGCTGCCTGGGGACAGCCCACACTCTGACTGCAGAAGTGCTGGTCACTGGGTTAATGACACATTGAAACCCTTTTGTACTAGGGGGAAAAAATCCATTAGAAAAACCTACAGAGACATCTAGCTCTATGACCTAACTGCTGCAGTTGTCTACCATACAGTGGATTATTATGGAGATAACCAAGCATGACAAAAATGTTACAATAACCTTTAAAAATGGGAGACTGGAAATACAATGCTGTTTTACTTGCAAAATGTTTCTCATGCAAGTGTCCCTGGGAGATGTTTTATAATAAAGTTTGAATGAAATACAATAAAAATCAAATCAAAGCTCATTCACTACGTACCAAACGGAACAGCTCAGGTTTCAGCCTTGGTTTTAAAGCCAAGAAGATAATTTACTTGACGAATTTCTGCTGCTGCTCAGAATTCCAGAAAAAAAGAAAAAGACAGTCGCTCAAAAGGTAGTTTACAAAGAGTTTGGATTTAAAAGCTGATATTGTCAAGAGATCAAAATTGAAAGAATCAGATTTATTCAGCAAGACCTTCAAATATCCATAAACAGAATAAACAGAAATCAGTTCTATTCCGGGATCAAAAGCAGAATTTTACATGTACAGCATTTTCTTTTCAAGTATGCACATGGTAATTACTGCATGCAGAAATGTCAGTGTATTACATGTTTCATTTGCATGAAAAAGCTATGCAGCTACAGGCAGAGCTCAGCCCCACTCTGTGTGCACCCCACCACTACAGCTTTGTGTGCAAGGGGGAATGTAACTCCATAGCCCTGTGTGCATGAGGTTATTCAAATTCAATAGCCAAATATTGATTTAAAAAACAACAGCTGATGCAGAAATCCCATGTTCACATTGTTATTTGACTACTGTCAGAACTTTCCAGCTGGACTAGAGGGACCCAGAGTCAGGTAAGATTTGCTGACTTGAAAACTAAACAGCCTCCTCTTATTGGTACTTTTCCATTCCCAAATACAGGTCCAATATGGTTGTAGCACAAAAGGTATTTTTGCTAATGCTTCATAAAATTCTAGATGAAATTAAGGCTCTGTGCCAAAAGCTGTCTCTGCAAAGGTGTAAAGGCTCTCAGGTTAAGAGCGGTGATTTCCACCCCTGGCCAATTTCCACATGGGGAATGTTACAATCAAGCTGGCAGTGATTCTTATGTAAATTAGTCCATTATCAGAGCTATATGTATCTGGTTGCTAGTCTATAGGCCCTTAAGGGAAATTGGCATCAGTATTTGTAAGACAAGCACTTTTATCCTTAATGTTCCAAACACTGTTGTTTGTTGGTTTTTTGGATTTTCTTAAACAATGGTTCCAGGTCAACAGTTTGATGATTAAAAAACAGATCATATAAGCAAAAGCTAGTTCTTAATCCCTAGAAATATGAAAACCTTTTGGTTTAGTTAGCTCTATTACAATTTTTTACAGGATTTAGTTAGATAAGCCACAGAAAAACAAGTAGGGCACGAAAAATAACCAATCAATGGGGGGCAGTTAACATAAAAAAATCATGTTGAAGACTTCAGAAACCTTAAAGAAGCAGGAAGAGAACACACGGGAAGCATTTAGATGGTACAGAGACTTTAACCTTGTATTAGCTGTAGGCCTTTCAGTCTTGCTGAAATACTCACCTGTTGGTTCACCGTGAGCAGGTACAATTTGCAGGCTGTCAGCTGAGAACCAGCCATTATCAATCTGGTCTGGCATTCTGTGACCAGCAGTGGCCAACACTGCATCCCTCGGGGAAGGATGTAAAACCACTTCATTCTTGCATATATTTCAACTGCCCATATTGCATGAACTGGTGGTGCTAAGTATCTGTCTGACCTTCTTGGCTGGTCTGCATAATTTTACCATAATTTGTCATAATTTGCCCCCCTCATGGCATGGTTTAGCAAACAGTAGGTAGCTTTATTACAGAGCTTTTTCTGAATCAACAGTGCTGCTCTCATTGCAAAACTACATGTTACCTTTTGTTTCTACCTGAAATACTGAGGTTTCATGTGAAGATGCGGGATGAAACATGGCTCCTATTGCAGTTTTGTTGTTGTTGTTTGACAAGATCAGGGTTTAGCCACTGATTCTTTGTGCTACACAAAGTGTGTGTTAGATGGAAGGTCTTTTTTATCAGAGCCAGAAATCAGGATCCTCGTTATTGAGAAAGAACTGCTGTAATGCTGCCAGCTGGGAGCACAGCTCGTTAAAGGTACAGTGTTATACAGTACTTGAGATACCCTATTAAGCATTGCCATAAATACATGGAATAAAATGATGTTCTAGGAACACCTGGGTGAACAAATTCGTGAAATAGGAGTGTGAGTCATAACGGGAGTTCAGGACTCAAAACATTTCATGCAACACAGTAGCAAGATATTCAGTTAACCTCTCATGTCCTGATAATGATACTGGAAATGCTTTTGTGCATTGCAATTTTGGACTTATGCCTGGTGGGGAAGTTAAGCTTACTTCTTTTGATATATTCTATTTAATCAGAGGTTTGGATATCTTATTTTAGATATTGAAATTTGAATTTNCAGGGAAGTTAAGCTTACTTTTTTAGATATTGAAATTTGAATTTTTTTTTTCAAATGGGCACAGCTATGAAACAACCAAGTGCAGGGCCCAGCACTCCACAATTGTTGAACCTCATACAATTGGCCTTGGCCCATCAGTCCAGCCTGCCCAGATCCCTCTGTACCACCTTGTCTGGCAGATCAACACTCCCACCAAACTTTGTGTCATCTGCAACTTACTGAGGGTGCCCTCCATCCCCTTGTCCAGATCTGTAATGAAGATATTAAACAGAACAGTGGGGAACACCACTTGTAACTGGCAGCTGTTTGAGGATCCTCAGGGAAGCTGGGAGATTGTCTCCTGATTATAGACTACAAGGGAAACTCTAGCTCTGTGGAAATCAATGGAGTCTGGCTGTTGGCTTAAAGGAGCTAGCAGCTAAGTCTCTTTTAGGTTAGTAGGAAACAGTTTACTTCAGGAATGTTGTCTACTCAGGGTTTCCTGGAGGTCATCCCTATGTCTGTGCTCAGCTGTCATTCAGATCATGAGCTTCCACTTGTGACCTTGTTTCACACATGCTACCACCTCTAGAGCCCATCTACCTGCATAAATAGATCTTTAGGGACACCTAACAAGCACCTGTCAAACAGCCTGAGAGACAGCATGGGGGTGGCAGGCAAAGGGGAGTCAAGTATGTCACAGTTGTGGTTGGTCCCTGGAACACTCTGTCAGAGCACCGGGAATGCAGCTGCTCCATCTGAGCAGCATCTCACGGAGCTCCCCCCGTGATGATCTTTCCAGGGAACTCACGGTGTAGCTGCACTCTGCAGAGAGAGGTCACAGCGATCTCCTGAAGCCCGTGTGGGGCCCGGGGATGTGTCTGCAGGAAGCGCCGTGCAGGACTGTGCACTGTGTCATATTACA
Source organism: Daphoenositta chrysoptera (assembly GCA_013397915.1). NCBI lineage: Eukaryota > Metazoa > Chordata > Aves > Passeriformes > Daphoenositta > Daphoenositta chrysoptera. The sequence continues at coordinate 871,150 of VZRO01007383.1, forward strand.
CTTAACACAAGGACTTCTGGTCCCGAAAGTGGCCCTTGGGCATTGATGCACTGTAAGAATTAAATAATGACGGTAATAAAACTTGCCTACACTGTTGTGTGCATTTCATGCAAGCTGAGCAGGCACCATAAGTAAAGCAGCTCTTCCACCTTGTGGTTACACAGACAACTGCTGGGACAGAGAACAGAACACAAACTGCAGCAGAGCAGAGCCAGCACACGCGGGGCTCTTGCTGACCAGGACTCCTCTTGCAGACTGACGGTACAAATCCGAGCTGGCCGTGTTTCGCAGGGTGAACATCCACGTGTGCGTGTGTGCGCTCACACACGCGTGCACAAACCACAGCTTTTGGTGCCCTCTGGCCAGCCCAGCCCGCAGGTGCTCCGAGGGCAGGATCCCACAGCTGGAGGGACCCACTCCTTCATCCTCCCTGGCAGGGAACGGCCTCTGCTCAGCGCAAAGGCAACCCTCGACAGGCTGGTAAAATGTGCTGGTGTGGGAACGGGGCAACTCACAGACCTGACAAATGTGATCTCTTCAACGAGAGGTTGTAGCTGCTTTCTGCAAGAAGTGACCAGAACAAAAGGGAGCCATTTAGAGGCAGAGAAAAATGCATCTATGCTGCTCTCCCCATTTCTACTCTCTGCCCCTATTTTCTGCTTTTTACCTCTGGCTATTGAAGCTATCATGTAGTCTTTGCTGTTTGCATCGGGGTACAATTCGGCACAATTAGGTCCAGCATCTGTAGTCAGTCGCCACAGAGCAAAGCTTGGTTTGAAAAGCAGTAATTAAATGTCAGCTTTGCACTAATGCAACAGAGGTATATTGAGATATATAATTTTGCAGTAAAGGCTGAAGAGTTGCACATGTGAAACAGTGAAACAAACTGGCTTAGAAACTTCAGTGCCAGTAAGTGAATACTAATGTTTTTAATGGTCCTAAATTACATTATTTCTGAAGCAGGATTAGCTTGGTTACATAAGAGGGACTGATTTGGTTTGAAGAATAGCAAAATGTGAAAAGAACAAGCTGTTTTAAATCTACGTCTGCTTCTCAGATGTTGCTGTTCTCTAAAGAGCAGTTTATTAATTACATACTATCCTCCTCCTCCTCATCATTCCAGTTGTACCAGCTGGCACCACTCTACACTGAGTCCTCTTGCAGTAGTAGGTGCTTCCAAAACAGTGTAAAAATCAGCCCTAGTGTATAAAATTCCCTTTTTGCCACACTGTCTGCAATTGGCTGCCAAAACTGTTCCCCAAGATAAACTGTCACGGTCAGGGAGTCACACCAGGCCAAAATTTGACTCAGTGTCTCACGTGGCTTTACTGTAATAATGCCCCAAGAACTGTATCTTCAGTTTCTTTTGCTCTTCAGTTCTACAGAGTGGCACCTGATTATACAAAGGAGCTGAACTTGTCTCCTCTCTGTGTATTTTTTTATTGCAGTTGGCAAAACAGTTTCTTTTAGTCACTGTAAGATCTGAGGAAAGCCTGAGTTCAGCAACCATTTTTTCTACCTAGAATTGAAATTCAATGGCAAATTTCTCCTCTAGGACTGTACCCTCTTCACCCAAAATGTGAAGTTGTTCAGGCCCAGGGTGGACAAAAGAGAAATGCAGAAAAAAATCTAATGAGTTTCCATCCTCCCTGTCTGAGTAGACAATTCTATGTAATTATACATTTTTTCACAGTAGAGAACCAAATTATCTCATTGTCTAAAATTATTTTAAAAAAATAAGAACAGGAACACAAGAAGTCTGACAGGTGGGCCATGCAAATAACAGCCTATTAAATATTTTTCTCTGTTCTTACGGCACAGTCAATGTTTACTAGCACAAAAAGCACATGTGACTGTGCAAATTCTGGCATCTCATTGCATGCTTTTACCATCAATCCCCTGATCACTGCTGTGCTTCCTTGTCCAGACTTCCACAGAACCACTGCTGGTTCTCCCTTCTTTTCCACTCATCAGCTCTGATAAACCAGCTAAGTGTCCACATTACTAAGTCAAAACAATCTTATCAAATCAACTCTGCAAGACAGCATGTCTGTTAGAAAGCAGTTTCTTCATCTCTAGTTAGAAATGGGTGGATTAAAACCAGTTTCAAGAAACTGGATGTTTTGACATGAGCAACCCTGGACAAGAACTAAAACATTCTCACACCCATTGGCAGATGTCTTCAGTAACTCACAGATGAAATGCATCGTTTCAGAAGCCTGGAGAAGGGCAGGTAAACAGTCTAACAAGAAAAAAAAAAACAACCAGTAAAAGAAAAAAAAAATTAAATGGGAATTAGGGCTGGTCTTTTAAATTAATCTCAGAAAAGTAGGGATCAAATAATCAAGCAAGATATACCTAAGTGCTCAGAAAGTATCAGGGAGATTTTGTGGAAGCCATTATGTGTTTTATAGAGTGTATACACTGACTTTAATTGCTTTGTATTAGCACCTCTATTTACTTTAATCTTTCCCTTGACTTCTGTTTACCTTCCCTTTCAGACCACTGATAACTAACTCTCCCTGTAAAGGCCTTCAAAATACACAGAACATTGAGTGGTTCTCAGAAAGAAACACCTCAAACAAGCGGCCACTGTGAGCACGTTTCCCTTGTTGGTGCTGCCGGGTGACACAGCGACGTGTGGATGTCCCGTGACTTCCACGACATGCGGCCCAAAGCTTCACATTTTCAGCAATGTTTCATATTTTATTGAAGCCCAGCTAGATCTGGGTGTGTTACACGCAGCCTTGGGCGGGCAGGGACTGTGGGACACTGACACCCGGAGCTGTGTGACACCAGACACCGAAAATACAGGTAGCTAGGCTGAAGTTGTCAGCTTACTTCCCTCTATAGTAAATAGAGACAAATACCTCTGCAGGGTGATACATTTAATCAGAAAACATGTGTGAGATAAGCAGAGTAATTTCTCCAGAGATGTAAGGTAAGCAGAGCATTTCTCCACTTGTATGTCCATTGCCCAGAGAGTCCAGAGAAAGCCTACACGGGTCACTTCTGAATGGCCCAAGGCAGCCGAGCCCTCCGGACAAAGCCTCTCTCTGCCGTCTGACGGGTGACACTCGCGCTGTGTGGCGGTGCCAGGAGGTTCTTACTGCACAGCGAGGCCTACCACATCCCTCTACAAAATCACATAACCAGGAAACAAATTTCAAGTGCTTATTTATGTATTTATCTGTTGAAATCTCTTAAACCAGCGCTACGCTTGCTGGTAGCTAAAACACGCCTTCCTCGACACAACCCGACACAGGAGAGAGTCCGGGAGAGAGTCCGGCACCGCACCAAGATGGCGGCGGGGGCGCAGGACTACAACTCCCAGCAAGCCGCGCGCCGCCGCGTCACCGCGCCATTGGTGTTATCCGTGGCCCTGGGCGCAGAGCACGCTGGGAGTTGTAGGCGGAGGGCCGTGCTGCGGGGCGCGGCGCATGCGCGGCGGCGGCCGCGGCGCGTGGCAGGAAGCGGAAGGGGGCGGCGGCGCTCGGAGCCTGACGTGTCCCTCCCGCCGCGGCCGCCGCTCGCTGCTGCTCCGCCGGCGCCGCCATGGGCAGTGAGTACCCGCACCCCG
>VZRO01007383.1:874783-922926 GCA_013397915.1 Daphoenositta chrysoptera
TGTCTGCAGGGTGATCCGATCGGTGGGAGCTGCCGGATCCCGTACCTCGAGGAACAGCTGCTTGGAAAGCATCTGAAATCGGCTGGTGTATTGCTGTAGATGTTGGAGAGACCCTCGATCTGCTTTCCATTGAATATCGCGGTCCAGTGTAACTTTTCAGACATAACCGATTGAAATTAAGAAGTATCTTTTGTGGGCTGGTCTTTAAGCGTTACTAAGTTGCCGCTGGAGCTGCAGCCTTCCGTAAAGAGGTGGGAAGACACCAGTGGTTTCGGTTCTGCACTGTTCTTCTCAGTTCAAATCAGTCCAAAATACGGGTGCAGCCTTAGATTTGTCTTAGCAGACTTAGAATTAACTCGTCTTCAAATGCAGAGCTCTCTGCTTGTGGGAGAACTTATGACTTTGCAAATCCCCTCTTCATTATATGCTTATTTTAAGACAGACTTCTGGTCTAAGGATGTGTCATTTTGGCTAGAAAGGGGATCATGGCATGAGATGTTCTGTAGACTAACGTGAATTGATGCTTCTGAATTGCATGGCTAGGAGTTGTTAAGCTGTATGGCCCAAAAGTGTGTAGGAATTCTTAAACTGTAGGGCCCAAAAGTAAAATACATACAATACCCAAGGCACTTTTTTCTCAAATATCAGGCTGGGGAGAAACTATCATGAAGTATAAGTTCAAGGGTATTGATAAACTAATGTAAAGCAATATCAAAGGTTTTTTGGTGCTGTCAGCCTACTCGGTGAAAGGGGAAAATGCTTTACTTTCTTTAATTCTGTCCCAGTCCATACTGTACTTAAAACGTGCTAGCTGCATCTCTGTGTATTTAGAACTGATAAGAATTTAATAATACAAAACACCCTCCACCCCCAACTAACCAACCAAAAATTCGCCAGCACTGGGACTTTTATTATATAGAGTACATGTCCAAATTCAATTCAGCTTGAGCTTTTCCCAGTGTTCGTTGTGTCTGTGTGTTCACTTTGTCTTTTAACTTATTTCCATACAGTAAAATTTCTTGAAGTGATCAAGCCCTTCTGTGTTATCTTGCCTGAAATTCAAAAGCCAGAACGGAAGGTAGGTTAATAAAATTTTCTTCCTATGTTTGTATTTGTGTGATATAAAATGTTCAGAGTTCACATTTTTGGGTTTTGGGCTTTTCTTCCCTGTTGGGAGAATGGCAGTTTTAGGCACAGTTATTTTTAGTGGAGTGCATGTGTGGTACATCTCGTGTTGTGGATGTGGTTGTACAAGAATAAATGCAGTTGTGCAGATTTGGTTATGTCACAGCAGTGCATGGTGAGATGTTGAAGGCAGTACAGATTGAAGTGTAAACTAGAATAAGTTGAAACAGCAACTTGAAAATCTTTGCTTCATAAGCTCTAATCTAAGATTATTTGCTGAGATAAGCGGCTCTCTATTATTGCTTTTTTCTCATCATAAGCTCTTTCTCATGAAAATGTAAGACTCATTTCTGTGGAATTGAACTAGAATTACCTTGCATTGACATAAGCTTGTTTATTTGGATTAAATTTTCAATAAAGCTTTGTAACTTTCCTTGGTCTTATGTGGGATAAAAGGGATGAACAGTACATTATTTTCTTTAGGATGTTCTGTACTTTGTCCCTTCACAAGAAAATCAAGTGTACTACTACGAAAGTTTGCCTAATGGACTAGGTCTTGTTATCTTGAGAGCTTTAAAATCTATTGTTGGTTTTTTGTTTTGTGGTTTTTCCCTTTAGATTCAGTTTAAGGAGAAGGTACTATGGACAGCTATCACACTCTTCATCTTCTTGGTATGCTGCCAGGTATGTTTCCTTCCCTTTTTTAAGGAAGAGCTGAAATGTTTAAAGCATGCTATGAAGTGTCTAATTTAATCTCTTGGTTGGAAATGCAGATCCCCTTGTTTGGCATTATGTCATCAGACTCAGCAGATCCTTTCTACTGGATGAGAGTGATTTTGGCATCAAATAGAGGTATGGTCAGTCTTTCAGGAGGGCATTTTTTTTTTTTAGCTTGAATCAAAATGGTTTTGGATTTGCATTCCACTCCATTTTAATGAAGATAAAAACTGAAGTAGAGAGTGAAAAGTAATTTTTCGTAATATGTAAAGTCATAAACCAGGTGGCATTGGGAAAGGCACAACTTTATGGACAAAATGAGTTTATGCTTGACTGTGTGCAATCTATTATATGCACAAAAGTTGAGGGGGTTTTTTTGAGGGAAATGGTTAGGGAACAGACAGTTCCTAATTACCTGTATTGCTGCTGTTGCAATCTTCAAGGTTTGTGATTTGTGTTTCAAATCATACTCCTTGAGTGCTGTGGTTTCCTGGGTGATGTCTCTGAGTCTGTCACCCAGAACATTGAAATGCATAGTAGTTTATATAAATTTCAATTTCCTGTAGAGGCTTTCTAATGCAGGTATGAAAGTTAAAATTTGTGATAGTTTATATAAATTTGTGTTTCTTGAGGAGGCTTTCTAATGCAGCTATGAATTAAGAACGGTGGCAGTTTCCTGGATTCACTTATCATTCTATATCATTTAGGCTATCAGTTTATATCCTACTTTGTTTTATGCAGAATAAATCTGCTCTTGACAGCAAAAGTATTTTTCAGTGAACATAGTATTTTTGAGGTACTGAGGAGTACTACATATAAAACTGATTTCTAACAAGCTTCTGTTGTCATTGAGAACTTTTACATTTATGGAGATTTTGAGTTTTAGATCTTTTCCAGTGTGATGTAAAGGTTGATGAAAGCTAACTTTGGACTTCACTGTTCTCCCTGTGTCTGGCAGGAACATTGATGGAGCTGGGCATTTCACCCATTGTCACTTCAGGGCTCATAATGCAGCTCTTGGCAGGTGCTAAGATAATTGAAGTTGGTGACACCCCAAAGGACAGAGCTCTCTTCAACGGAGCCCAGAAATGTGAGTAACAGCTCTTGTTAAGCACTGCTGGTTTAGAGTATCTCACCCTAACAGTGGAAGGTGTGAATTTACCGTGGGATGAATGGTGGAGTTGGACTTGTGGGTTTCTGTCGTGCTGTGTGTTTGTGTTCTGCTGCAGATACCTGTATTTCATCAGTCTTTTACTGACAGCTGCCTTGTTGGCTGTTCAGCTTCAGAAAGGTGTGAAAAGGAAAAGTGTCAGTGCAATTGGCCTTGCTGCTGTAATCTCCCCAGATAAGTGAAGCAATGTAGAGACTGTGGGGACTCAACTTTTGAACTGTGATGATCAGTGTTAATCTAAGTATTTCATAGTGGTTAAGATGTTGGTTGTAGCTGTTTAAACCTTGCAGTTCCAGGCATGGGTCTTTCTCATCAGTAAGGGGTCTCTGTGGTCAGTTGATAACGACTTCTAGAAAAAAATGAGTGTTTTGTTGCTATTTGATGCTGTACACTACTTACTGATATGTGTACTGGAAAAAATCATAAATTGCTAGTAATATCTTAACACCCTCGGAGTTTTCAGTATCTAAAGCAGTCTTTGGTAACCAAACCCACCTGCTTCTAAGTGCATTTGTTTCTGAACTATCTGTGTGTATTTCTATTTTCAGTGCCAGATTTCAGACAGCAAAGTTAACTTGCTCTTGAATTTAAACATCCCCTGAGTTATGTGTTCCTTCCCAAGTGTTGTGGTTTAACCCCATCTGGCAACTCAGTATCACATGGGACACTTGCTCACTCTCCCTCTTGTGGGAAGGAGAGGAGAATCAGAAAAAAAACCAGGAAAACTTGTGGGTTGAGATAAAAACAGTTCAATAACTGATAGAAAGTAAAATATAATAATAACAATAACAACTATAATGAAAAGGAGAGAGAGAAATAAAACCTCAGGGGAACAAGGGATGCACAATACAATGCTCACCACCTGCTGACCAATGCCCAGCCAGTTCCTGAGCAGTGATCAGCCCCTCCTGGCCAACCCCCCCCAGGTTATGTGCTGAGCCTGACATTCCATGGTCTGGAATGTCCTTGTGGCCACTTAGGGCCAGCTGTCCTGGCCATGCTCCCTCCCAGCCTCTTGTGCACCTGCTGGCTGGCAGAGCAGGGGACACTGAGAGGTCCTTGACTTGGGGTAAGCACTGCTGAGCAGCAACTAAAACATCAGCCTGTTATCAGCATTATTCTCATGGAAAATCCAAACCACAGCACTGTACCAGCTACTACAAAGAAAAACTAACTATCTCAGCTGAAACCAAGGTTCTCTACAAAGAAGTGATTTCTGTTTCTCTAATTGCCCACTGACATAAATATCCAGGACAAATACATGCTTTTTTCTTTTTATTCCGTAGTGTTTGGAATGATCATTACCATTGGACAGTCTATTGTGTATGTAATGACTGGAATGTATGGAGACCCATCTGAGATGGGTGCTGGTATCTGCTTGCTTATCACAATCCAGGTAATTTCTAGTCTTCTCTACTTACTCTTCCCCTGAAAAAAAATCAGCCTTATGGACAGGCTGTCCCACATGCAGAGAAAGAAGGCCCAAGTGTACCTACTTCTTCATATATGGTCCAATCTTTTAATACACATTGTTTTTTTAACAAAATGAAAAAGACATGGAACTAATGCTGTATTTCTTTTTTTTTACTGTAGCTTTTTGTTGCTGGTTTGATAGTTCTGCTCTTGGATGAGCTGCTCCAGAAGGGATATGGTCTTGGTTCTGGCATCTCTCTCTTCATTGCTACCAATATCTGTGAGACTATTGTGTGGAAAGCATTCAGCCCCACCACAGTGAACACAGGGCGAGGTAATATGGCACAGTCTGTTTTCTTGACCAATAGTTTGTACAAAAAGGCAACACCTTTCTTTTTCACACTGTTAACTTGCCAAATGCTGTTACTACCATCTTGGCTGTGTAGTGAATCCTGCTAATGCAGCAGGTGCTGCTGTGCAAAGTGCAAGCACAAAGACATTTTTTCTCAATTTATAGTATCTCACAAGATATTTACTGAACTTGAATTTCTTACAGTGCCTTCATTGAAAGTCAGCAATGGTAGGCTGCCATTGTATTATGATTGCTGCCCAATTTACTGACCAAATATTAGCTGTTTCTTTCTGCTCCTTGCCTTTTTTACACTTTGCCCTAAAGAACTTATTCTCCAAACTCCACTGGAGGTGATCTTGTTTGCTGCTGTACAGTAGAAAACAGAAGTGAGGTTATGCCATTTGCTGTAACCCAGACAATAACTTGTGTCTCACCTCTTCCCTGGAAGGTTACTTTTTCTTTTTTTGATGAGGAAGAGGAAAGAAAGGACTTGGTGCTTGTCAGTGTTTCTGGAGACCAATAAAGTTATCCCATGCTGGGTTATGATTTAGTTTCTAGGCCACTGTAAGGGGATTTTAAAAAAATCTTGGAAATAACATAGCTGATATGAAGGGTGACAGTATAAAAGCCTGAGACCATGCTCAAGATGCAAAAGACTTAGAGAACTCCCATTCTGCATCCTGTAGTTCAGAACTATGCTTCATGGGACAAAGCACTGAAGCTTGGAGATGATCACAACTCAGCTGTTTTTTCTTTTCCTTTCCAAGGCATGGAATTTGAGGGAGCCATCATTGCTCTGTTCCATCTTCTGGCTACTCGCACAGACAAAGTCCGAGCCCTTCGTGAGGCCTTCTACCGTCAGAATCTTCCCAACCTCATGAATCTGATTGCCACCATCTTTGTCTTTGCAATTGTCATTTATTTCCAGGTCAGTTGGAATAATGAGGGTTGTAAAACTGTATGGAAGTAGGTCTGAAATCTGCTTCCTTCTACAAGAAATGATACATTCACAAGACTCATTTTTGTACCTGCAGCATTTGGATGTTTATTATACACTGCCTTCTCTTAATCAGTTTCCACACTTAGTAGTCACATAGAAGACTTGAGACTTCATTTAGTCTCTGAAAAAAGAAACAAAAAACGAAACAAAAATACCCCAGATATATGTGTGCATGTGATATTGTCTAACCCAAATGCTATTGCTTTTTACTGGGAAATACTTTGGAGTCTTTAGGCCTGTGTGTCTCCTACTGTTTGTTTCTGAAGAATATAGGAAGTTTTAATGTTTCTTTTCCTGGATGCTTTGTTCAGTCTTCTTGAAGCTTCACATTTCTTCTGGTGTCTAAATCTTTCATACTTTCTTGTGTGTGTGTGTGTGTTTAGACAATGCTGGAGGCTTGCAGACCCTTTTCAAAAGGGTTCTCATGGAGAGCCCTCGGTGCAGAGGATTTGTACTTGCACAAGATGATTGCAGGTTTCTTCTGTTGCTGTCAAGGCCTTGCACTTGCAATTTATGGTCTCTGGTATAGGTTCATGTCCAGATGTAATGGAGGACTTTCTCTTGAAAACTTTTCAGGGCTTCAGAGTGGATCTTCCTATCAAATCTGCTCGCTACCGGGGCCAGTACAACACCTACCCTATCAAGTTGTTCTACACTTCCAACATTCCCATTATTCTCCAGTCTGCCCTGGTGTCAAACTTGTATGTCATCTCCCAGATGCTTTCTGCCCGCTTCAGTGGCAACCTGCTGGTCAGCCTGCTGGGCACCTGGTCTGTGAGTATTCCGTCTCATCTTGTAACATCTTCACAAGGGCATCATTGAAATGGGGGCTTGAAGAGATGGTCTCTGAATATTAAGACACACTTTGATAGGTGGTCATGCACACTGAAACTCCTAAATTAGTAATTTGTTTGAGTTAATGGTAGCACATAAGCCCTGCTGTGATGAATGTAAATGTACGTGCTGCTGCAGTAGTAACGATGCAAAGTGACACAAATGTGATACAAACTTTCCTAAGGCTTGGCTTAATCGCTAAGCAATAGTGAGAAGATTGATGACTGTCTGCTTGCTTCCTTCTTCCAGGACACATCATCTGGAGGCCCTGCTCGTGCTTATCCAGTTGGTGGACTCTGTTATTATCTGTCACCTCCAGAGTCCTTTTCTTCAGTGTTGGAAGACCCTGTGCATGCAGTTGTTTATATTGTGTTTATGTTGGGCTCCTGTGCTTTCTTCTCTAAGACATGGATTGAAGTCTCTGGCTCCTCTGCCAAAGATGTAAGTTTAAAATGACAAATTATGTAACCTTATATGATGAAAACAGATGGGCTGTTGTAAGAATAAGACTGACTTTCTTCTGGAAAAGCTGTTCTGCTGGTAATCTTGTTGGTAATATTCATTGTTTGTGTAAACAAGGACTGTGTCTTTTTTGCAATTGGGAAAGATTGAGACAGAGTGGGGGTCACTTTTTCCTCTAGTGCTTTTTCAAAACAACATCAAAACTTAAATAATTGTTTTAATTGGAATTAGGAAATTTAGAACATAGAAACATCTGATGAGTGTGAGAGCAGGGAAGGTAACAGGAGAGGTAGAAACTCTTTCAGTGCCACATGAGAGGCACACTGTGTGCAAGGCAGTTGCCACTGATAAGCTTGCAGGTAAAGCTCAGCCAGCCATTCCTGACAGAGAGTTCTGAGCTTCCTTTGTGGGAAAATTAACTAGAGGTTGTTATTTTTAACTTCAGAGCACTTATAATGGAGAATATAGTGCAGTGCATTAATGTACTTGAACCTAGCTTCTCAAAGATTCCATTTGTTACAGGGTATTTAATATTCAGGAACTATATCATCCTTGGATATAGTTCCAAATTGGAATCCATCCATAGTTCCAAATTGGAATTGGAAAACAAGGCAGAAAATAGCTGTCATTGTGATATGTTTGTATTGTGGGGTTCTGGGTAGGAAGTGAAGTTTGGCAGCCATATGGAATGGTTTAATCCATTCTTTAACAAATATGTAGTTGCACAGTTACTGTAACAGTGTGAGCACTCTCTTGTTTTGGACTTGCATCTTGCTGCTTGTCAGGCGTGCAGGGAGGCACTCACAGCCATGTACAGTCAGGTTTTTATTCCAGAGTAAACCAACAAACAGTTTTTAAAACTTTAGTACTTTGTCCTGATACTAAGTAAAATTATTTTAAGTTAATGTAAAAAAAGATCAGAAATAAAAGTTGATAAATCATTACTTAAATGTTCACTGTGTACTGCAGAACTGGCACCTTAATCATCTGAAAGTGTGTTTTCTCACTGCATGGAGTCAGTGATGAGCACCTTCATGTTCCCCTGCTAGTTTGTTACCCACAGTTGTTAGTAAAGTGTTAGTAGGGCTCTGCTGTAGCCCTGTGCAACTGCAGAAATCCAGTTTAAGAATAATGTTCCAAGAATGGATTCTAAGTCTAGTTTCTAGTGTGGCTGTACAAATAAATAGTTGACTGAGCTGAATGCAGGAAACTGAAATGGAATGGACACTTCAAGCAACATTTACTAGACCCTCATCAGGAGAAGGGTAGATGGCAAAACATGGATTGAATTATGTGCATGAGAGCCTACCAGTATCCAAATTTTCCTTTTCTCAGTAGGACTAGAATTATCCAAAAAGCTTTGTGTAACTGATGGGTAGAAAAGTTCCTGTGACTGTAATTTATCTGAAGTTAACATACTGGATATTTTTAACTCAGATGAGTAATGTAAAAACCAATCCAAAACAATACAAAAAACACCCAACCCCGCCACCATTTACTGCAATGTCTTGCTTCTGTTTTCCCACATTTCCCACATACAAGGCATTCCATGGCCTTGGTAAATGTCACTAAACTTGCTCCATTCCTTGATTCAATGCAGGTTGCCAAGCAGTTGAAAGAACAGCAAATGGTAATGCGAGGCCACAGAGAAACTTCAATGGTACATGAACTCAACAGGTGAGCTACACATTCACTGGCTGCTCATGCAAAGTGCCGTGGGCAAACACATGGCAAAGTTTGCTTTGACTTCCATTTTCTAGGTCCTAGAACACAGATATTCGTTCAGCTTTGATGTTACATGCATGAGACATAGAACATTATCTTGTTAATGGAAGACTTGTACAGTACAGCTTTTTTTTGCCTTCCAATTAAAGAATTTGCCTTAAATTCTGGACCTTTTATTTTCCTATTATATTTTTTCATTTATATACTCTTCTCAGGGCAGCTAATAATGAGCATTTCAGTGCAAACTGACCCAGATGTGTTTTCTTACTGTAACTTTGGTGTGTAATTAGTCTTGAGTACTGTTTTCATGCAGACCTTGCTTCTAAAACAAGTACTTATTTAAATCTCCCAGGTGCAGATTGGTAGGCAGGGGTTGATGTCTCTAGGTTTTCAGATTTCAGGATAGGACCAGTGTACCCTTTGTGTTACAGAAATGTTATTGAAACTCTGGATTTCAGTCATCTACAGATGACTTGAAAAGCCAGTAGCCATAAGTTTAATATTTGTTCATAATTGCATGGTGGACTGTAGTACCTTCTCCTCTTAGTGTAGCATTTTTTTCTGCTCCAATCAGGTTGAGCTTTTTATTTCCTTACCCAGTGTACTGGAATTATTGCATGTTCTTTACCTTGGATTGCAGACCCACAAGAGAAGAGTATTCTGCCGTTGACTTTTTTGTCACTATCCTGAGCAAACTGTAACGACCCCTTGACTTTTTTGTCACTATCCTGAGCAAACTGTAACGACCCCTTTTCTGTCGTTTCATGTTTTGCAGGTACATCCCTACAGCTGCTGCCTTTGGTGGGCTCTGTATCGGCGCCCTCTCTGTGCTGGCAGACTTCCTAGGGGCAATTGGCTCTGGAACGGGAATTCTGCTCGCTGTCACCATCATTTATCAGTACTTTGAAATTTTTGTAAAGGAACAGAGTGAAGTTGGCAGTATGGGAGCTCTTCTTTTCTAAACCTAGCTTCTTATGGACCCAGGAAAGAGAGGAGGGACATTCTCAAAGCGTAGCCAGTCAGGTGAAAAGAAGTATCATAAACTTGATAGTGTCATTCTATAGAAACACATATTTTAATAATGTTTCCAAAGCACATTCCCTTATGTTCAAACTTTTCTAGCATACTGTTTGCATTTTATAAATTGATGAGGAAGATGTGCAAAAAAAATTTTTTTAAGAAAATTGTTTTTTAATTATATATTAGCAGAGTCAGCTTTCTGACTTGGGTTTAGTTCAATGACTCCTGAAAATTTTTTGAGCCCCTTTCAAATTTAATAACCTGAAGCCTTTACAGGTTTTAATTAATGTTTGTTAAATGAATATTTGGAAGGGATTTTTTTCCATTTAACTTGTTTTTGCAGCTCCTTTGCAGTAATGGTGAGGAAAACCTCTCCATCTGATGCTCAAGTTCCATAATTACGGTTGTAAGCACAAACGGTGTTTCATGTGTTTGGGAGTTTTTTCAGTATGGCAGATTTGAAAGGCAGTTGTTTCTTTTTACTAAATGATATCTCTAATTCCAAATGTGTTGTCTTTTAATTACTACACTAGACTTTGTCAGATGTTGAGTATTGGCTTGAGACTGTTGTCAAGTTTCTGTATAAGAAAGGAATGTGTCCTTTCCCACCACCTCTCCTCCACAAGCAGAAAACTCAGGTAAATCTAGATTCTGCCAGAACCTGTGCCTAAGAGTTTCTACTTTGAAATTTGGTTAAACCGACTTTGTAAAACCTTCTAATTAATTTTATTGCCATTAGTGGCTGTACTTCTAGTTCTGATGCTGGCTGAAAGGAATGAGTGTTATGGCTGCTTAGATGCAAATCTGCTTGTGCACTTTGCTAGAGCAGAGTTTCTCTCCTTGATCCTGAATTCTGGTCTCGTAGCAATCAGGATGTTATCTGATTACTCATATCTAGTGAATTTTGAGTCTCTTTACCACAAAAGAGTGGAAAGAATGGATGTTACTTGTCTGTTTCTGTAGATCTAGATACGAGACCCTTGTCAGATAACTCCACTAAGGGGCTTATGTAGAAGGCTTTTCCATCCTGTAATCTCATGGATTTGAGTGGTACATGGGAAAATACTCTTTCAGAAGGTATTGGGATGCCTTTTTTGAAGATCACACCTTCAGATTGGAGAGGTTACAGTTAAGGCTGTAATGGACCAGAGTAAAACCTTATTTTCCATTTTAGTTTAGGTTGTCAGTACTAATCAGGTGCCTAGGACCAAATGCAAATATTTGTGCATGAGTCTTGTAAATACACTTTCCTCAACTAGTATTGGACAACACGGAAACCAGAAGGAGGAGTTTTAATGCTGGAACTTTTCTTTACACTGCCTTCTGTGCATTTTTGCATGTTGGGCAGACAGTATGTGAGTCACTGTTCTGCTGGAGTGGTGGGACTCTGTTACACACCCAAGGAGCACAGGTGGCATCCAGAAGCCCTTGTTAACACCCTGAGCTCAGATACCAAACACGTGGGAAGTCTACAAATGTGGAATGAGATGCACCTATCAATGAAAGTCAAAGAGCACCATTGGAAAAGGAATCAGAGAATCGGGATGAAGTATCCATGAAATGATCACTGTCAGCCATTCCCTGTGATGTCACACTACGTTCAGTCATCTTCCTGTTTTTCATAAAGTACTCGTGCACCACAGCACAGCTGTGATGTGAAATGGGGACAGTTAAAAAGTGGCATTAGAAGGAGAGGGAAAGGGTTCTGATACGGTTCTGCTTTGGGGATTTTTTGGGGTTGTTTTTGCAGGGAGCCCAATACGAACTTTGTTTTGATATAAAAGAGTCCACTTCTGTGCATGCAGCTCTGGCTGGGCTGGAGCTGTACTTGTATTTTTGGTCATATCATCTGTTTGAACTCGTTGCAGTTTAGACCATTTGCTCTTTGGTGTCTAAGCTGCACTTGTTCTGTGTATCTGTATTTTTGTTGTCTAGTGGTAAATCTTTGTTATCAAACAGCTGTGTCCTCAAAGCAGGACCTGCTGGCCATACAGTGGATGTTCACAAAAAGAAATAATGCCTAAAAAATCTGCTTTATAATGAAATAAAGTACATCTTTGGAGCGAGTGCTTGGCTTTCGGTGCTTGGATACTGTTACAATTCTAACACTTGTAGGATAACCTTACCCACCTATGAGACTGAGAAAGTGATACCCTCAAAACACCTGATCGGAGTGCCAGTGTGAAATAAAGACAAATTGTATTTGCTGCAAGGTCTCTCAGTAGTGGGTTGCCAAAATCACTGAACCTTGACCATTCCTCTGGGCTTTTCTTTTTTTGAGTTGCAATTCTAAAGGCGCTGCACAAGTAAATAGGGGGCCAGTGGGGTAACGATGCATCAGTTTAACAAAAACTCATGTTTTTAACATTTGATAAATGTTTCCATGAGAGATACAGTGCCATTCTTTTTATAGTGTGGTAACTGAAACAACAAAACTCAAAGCAGATGCTATTCCCAATATTGTTTTGCTCTCTGAGTTTTTAAACTTAGAGTAAGGGAAAATTTTGCCTTCCTCCTGAATAGAAATATCACAGAACTTGAAAGCAAATTTACTTAAAATACTGTTCCTGGATGCAGGAAATTCAGCCATGATTTTGGTCGTGTATGTAGTCATTCTAGGCAGCAGCCTGATTTCTCCCTTGCTGTTTTATTTTTCACCAGGAAACTTGCATTGATGACTGTGGTTGCTGTAGGAATATTATGTTATCACACATATGATCACAGAAGTATTTGAGGTCACTCTAGATGTGATGAGTTATGTGCAAGAGAGCTGGATCAGACACCAACACCAGGGCAACATCTGATGTCCTTTTTCTGCTGGCAGTGTTTTGTGCAAAATTCTTGACATGGCCTTTTCTTCTGCACTGCAGGTTTCATGTGAAAGCTTCTGTACCATTTAAGTGCTGGGTATTTAAATTTTGTCCCTTTTCTCATTATTCATGAAGCCTTGAAAATGGTCTGTTTTTTTCTAGTTCACTTATTCCTAGGGCCTATTTCCATATAATTTTGAGATGGCAAACAAATGGACTTTTTTCCCTAATCTCTTAAACATTTTGTTGTTGGGTTTTTATATTTAAAAATGAATTAATTCCTTTTGGCTGCAACTATAAAGGTGGTTGCTTTACTCTAAACGTTTCATGACTCTGCTCCCTTGATTTCTTCCGGGGATAAGCCTGTCCCGTACTGTAAACAGCCTGATTTGTGGAACTTTTGTGGAGCTTTTGGTAAAGGAGGAGGATGAGTGGCCCAGTAACTGCTTTCCCTGACTGTCCTCTCGCAAGGAGTAACAAGCTGTAGGGGCCCTGCTGCCGTGGGGAGTCTCCGAGGTTCCCGGAGCTGTTCGCTCGGGGCTGCGGTGTGGCCGGCGCCGATCGCAGCCCCGCTCCCCGAGGGCTGCGGGGCGCTGCCCCTGCTCCAGCCCTTCCCACCGCCGCCGCCTCCCTGCAGGCTCCGCAGGCTGCGGGGAGATTCCGCCGGCGGAGAGGGGGCCCTGGGCAGGGGGGACACCGGTGGCATCTCTGCTGTCCCGCTGTGCGCCTTGGCTGTCCCGCAGCTCCCTTTCCCCGCCGGGGTTCCGCCACCACCGCCGTTCTCCGGCCCCGAGCGGGGCTGGGAGCCGCCCCAGCGCCGGGGCCGCGGCTCCTCGGCCGCTCCGAGCCCCGCACAGCGCCGGGGCCGGCCCGGAGCTCTGCCCGCCGGGGGGCGATGTTACCCCGCGAGTGCGGCTCGGGCCCGGGGAAAGGCGGATCCATCTGTTCCCAACGCGTGTCCTTTCCTTTCCTTTCCTTTCCTTTCCTTTCCTTTCCTTTCCTTTCCTTTCCTTTCCTTTCCTTTCCTTTCCTTTCCTTTCCTTTCCTTTCCTTTCCTTTCCTTTCCTTTCCTTTCCTTTCCTTTCCTTTCCTTTCCTTTCCTTTCCTTTCCTTTCCTTTCCTTTCCTTTCCNCTGCCCTGCCCTGCCCTGCCCTGCCCTGCCCTGCCCTGCCGATAGGCGTCGTACAGCGTAAAAAGTTCGGAGCAGAGTTTGCCAATATTTATTTGTGCTTCCTAGAGCAGGGGCCAGGATTGAGGTTGTTTTAAGCTGAAAGGCTGAAAATAATCTTTTAGAGCGGTTATAATGTTTATAATATCTTCTAATATATTTCAAGCATGCTGGGTGTCAAGGGGCAGTTGCTGTCACAGCCTCTTCGTCTGCCACTTAAGCCTAGACTGAGACAGTCTATGGGATTGGAACGAAGACAAAAAAAAAGAAGCATTTAAAACCAAAATCAATATTCTAAGCTGGGGACCTAATTAGTCAGCTAGACTTTAAGCTGCTGGTTTATAATATGCTCCTGGATGGATCTGCTAAAATTGAAGCTCTTCTGTGGGCCAGGATCTAGCAATCCTCTGGCCATTGCCAGCGTGGTTCCAGCCAAGCTGGCAGCGCTTGGCAGAAAGGAAATACCCTGACAATTGGCACCTCCTTTGGCAGCTGCATCACAGGGGCTGCAGAATGAACAGCACGGACATGATACACTTTGTCATCGCAGAGGGGGCTGTCAAGGTCAGAGATGGGATGCTGGCTCTGAGATATTTCTTGCTGGAGAACAAAAAGACTGGGTCAATTTTTCAGAAATAGGAATACCTGGGAGCTTAAAACAGAGGGAAAAAATAGAACAGCAAGGATACATATTTTTAAGAAGCTGTTTCAGGTATTTTTATATTGCTTTGAAGAAAATCAGGATACATGGCACATATATAAAATCCCATATTCCCCTTCTTAGATATTAAGGCTACTGTGGATGGTTCCAAAAATGGTGTGAGCCACTGCTGGGGAATATTAGCTATCTGAAATCTCAGATGAGTATTATCCACTTTAATCTTCAGCGTGTCTGAAGCTCTCTGATGTTCTTACAGCTCTGATGTGTCTCTTCTTTATACCTGTGGTGTGAAGATTTATAAAAGAAAAATGCAGCTCCAGACATATGGGAACAGGGAACAGTGAGCGGAACATTTTGCCTGATTAACTTCACTTTTATTTTTGTCTAAATAGCTTTATTTTTGGCAATGCAAGAACATGAAATTGTTGCCTCTGGATTCCCTAGGAGTGCCTAACGAAGGCAGAGCAAGGGCTCCCCGTGAGCACAGATGTGGTCACTTACACCGTGATTTGGGATTGCAGAGCTCAGCTGCAGAGAGTAACTGGTGGGTGGGTGGTGGGAGGCCGAGAAGGAGCTGTGGGAAGCAGCAGTGCAGGAGTCAAGGCAGTGGGGGGATGCGCCCTTGTGAAGCTGGGGTGTGGTGGTGTGATGTGCCTATACCTAAAATCAGTACCTGAAAATGCTCTTGAGCTCCAGGATTTTGAAGACTGCTGACAACAAATTGTGAGTGCATCGTGTGGCTGGGGATGGTGCTTAAAATGCAGAGGGGCAGCTGCCTGCTGGATCTCCCCTGCCAGACAAGCCCAGAATACCTGTGTGCTACAGAAATCAATGATTTGTTTAACCTTGGTATCCCAGCCTGACCTCGTGTTTCCTTTGCACTGTACAAAGTTTTCTTTGTGTTCTGTAGATGTAGAAACTTGTAAGATAGGAAAGTGTGTTTGTTAAAATAATTCCTTTTCTAAGCACTTTTATCTTGGATGTTTGAGGATAGAGCTTGAACTGTTGATTTTGAAGTTGTTAGAAGAGCATTTTTTAACCTATCCCCCTTGTTTTGAGTGACTCTTGAAAGGAGGAGAGATTTATTGGGGGGGACATGTTAATTTCCTTAAGTAGGTAGAAAAGAACTGCCTCTTATCTCAGTGCTTCCCATTTCTTAAGCAGTGCAGGCTGGTAGAAACAAGCCAACATTTGGGATAAGACTTATCTAACTTAGTGATGGAACACAGTAGCACAAGCCAGGGTGTCTGACACTACTTTCTGCAACTGAGGTACATCGAAGTCATTTTTATTTAGGTTTAAACACAGGTATCCACCTTTTTGTAGTGGATAGTAGGAAGCTCACATGATCCATTAAACTGGAATGGTGACAGGGATATCACATGGGAGAAGATAAAAGTTCTGGTTGCAGAGCAAACAGATTGGAAGGGTTTCCATTTTTATGAACTGAGTTCTCATCTGTCACTTGTGTTGCAGTAGTTGTTTCTTTTGCATGTGAGCTCCCATTTTTGTGGGTACTGATTGAAATTACAATATCATGGCTCCAAAAATCATACACTCTGAAAATAAAACCTCCCACCTTTAAAAAGAAAAAGCTGCAGAACACATCAGGACCTGTCCCCGTTCCTACAGCTGATCATTGCAAGAGTCCTGGCTCAAGCAGTGTCTGCCATCTCTTTACTTTCCTCTCCTTAAAGCACCAGACAGAAGGGTTAACTCTGTGGTGACTGAGATGCAGATCCAACTGCATACATGTATGTATGTAAAACAGGCGTCTTTAAAATGCAACTGTGTACAGTTAATTAATTAAATAATACACTTATTAATATGTCCTTAATCCCAAAAGCAGTGTGTGAGCACTGACCTCACACCTGCAGGAGAATGGGGGTCAGAGAATCGAGTGGTCCATGTGCCATCATGGTCATGTTTTCCTTTGTTCATGCAGAATTGCTGGTACATCATGGTCTTGATATTACTTCACCCTTGTGGAATATCTCTGCTTCTCCAGAGAGTGTTTCCTTTATGCACAATCCATTAAATGATGACCAGAACTTTGAGTGCCTGCAATTCATCAAGTTTAACACTTTAGCTTTACTACAAGAGAAGACAAAACCATTTCTCTATGGTTTTGGTTGTTAAACATAGCTATAAAATAGCTATAAAATTGACTCAAATCTAGATTTTTTTACCTAAGCAGGGGTGAGGGACTGATGCTATTGGGGTTCTAGAAGGTGTTATTGGAGACATGATGAAGTTACCTGAAGGCTGTTACATTGCTGTAGCTCAGGGAGGTTTGTGTGAGCATAAAGAAGCAGCACCCTCTGGTCATTAGGAAGAGTATTTAGCCCAAACTCCAGCCCACAACTTGAAAGACCTAAGCAAAATTCTCCATCCTATTTTCTTGTATTCCACAGGTGGATCTGTGCTGGGAGGTTCTTGCACAAAACAGGTATTTCCCATGTCAGAGCTTCAGTCCTTCTGTGGAAGTGACCCTTAGACTGTCCAAATCTCACATTTCCCATACTAATGTGCTGCTGCAAATGCAAACACGTTGAGGAGTGCTCTGTTCCCCCCCTGGAGCCCCCTCAGCAGGTACCTGTGTCATCTGAATAAACACTGTTTAGTTCCATTACCCTGCAGAGCCATTACTGTGTTTCTGCTATAAAGTGTAGCTTTGCCTTTCTCTTGTAAATCCTCTGGCAGGAGCTTGATGTGGCTCTTGCCAAATGCTTCTGTCAGGGGTAGGAAGAGCCAAGGGGTTTGAGGAGCAGGATGGATGCCCAGAGAGGTGGGCAGCAGAGGTCAGAGACAGCCTTTCTTCCCTGGGCATCGAGCTTTGTGCACACACATCTGTCTGCTGGGAGGCACGAGAGCCTCGTGCCCTTGGCTGCCAAATCAGATGGGGCACAAGGGCTTTGTGACCTTGCCCAACTTGACATTTCAAAGGGTGTGAGATGAGCCTCACACAATTTGTTTTCGTCTTACAACAGTAGCGAGAGCACTTGACCATATAAAACTATTTTGCTGTATTTCTGTCTAAAAGGCTTAGCAACTCCTGGATGTGATTTTTTAATTTTCTCACTTGTTCCTATGTCTGTGTTCTGTTGGTATTTAAATGCCATTTGATGAGTGCTTTCCTCCTGTCCCAGCACAGGTGGGGTGGGGTTACCCAACTCTGATTCTGTGTGAGGGAAGGTGGGTGGTGTTTCTGAAGACAAGTGATGATATGTGTGGGTAGTCCTGGCAAGATCCTGCCTTCTGGATTGGACAAAGCAAATTCATCCTCTGAAAAAATCTATCCAGAGGGACAGGACCCTTTAGGATTATATAGTTATCAGTCTCTGTAATCTTAGGTGCCTATCACCTGTATCCAAGTTGTACAATACAGATGTCCAGAGGGGCTGGAGCCATTCAATAAAGCTGCTGCAATAGTTCCTTACATTAATACTGAGTTTGAACACATCACTCCTGCGGCCACTGCTCTGGAAAACCGCGTGCAGCTCTCAGACCTGGAGAGCACTGGGGATGATAAAGGAATGGACAGGCTGAAGCAGAGCTGAGGATCCTGACAGTCCCCACTTGGGACCCAGCAAAGGTGGTGCTGGGGAATTCTCCGGCCTCTGTGGCAGCATTTGGCTTGCTAGTTCCCAGTCTTTACCTAAACATATTTTGGATTGCTGCAGCTCCTATTGTTTGTGATAAAGGCTTGGACAAAAGGTCTATTGATCAGGCGGTCCCGGCCATCCATCTCCGGCTGCCTCGGGGGACAGCGGGGCTGTGGTGGCAGCGATGCTGCTCTGCACGGGGCTGGCTCAGAGCTGTGCTCCCGGGGAGGGAAAAGGCGCGATGGCACCGCAGATCCCCGGGCCCTTCTCACCACACGCACGCCAGAATCACTGTGTGAATCCAGAGCGACGTGCCCCGGGCTCTGAGCCGGGCTCAAAGCTCACGCTCATCTTGCTCCCGTGGTCTGGTTTAGCAAGGAACAGTCTGCCAGGTTTGAGTGCTGGTGACATTCAAGCTTTGCAGAGCAGAGAGATTATCACAGACAAAGGTTCTGAATTTTATACAAAAAATTTTTAAATGAAGTCAGCTATTCAATGGAGAGAATCTCGTGACTGGAGGAAAACCCCTGGGTTTCTTAGGAAAAGTTAAATATTTCCTGTAGGTTTGAGCTAAACTTTGCCTGCTTGTCTAATGATGAAAAACGGTGTTTGGTGCAATTAGATAACATACGGAAAATAATAATATTTCTGGAATACTTGTTATTTCTTTTACTGTCTCATAGTCAAAATACAGCCCACCTTAGCAATGAAATTGCATCTCATGCGAAGATTCTTGCACTGACAGAGAAAATTAATACTTTTATTCCTAAAATAGGAGAGAATAAGATATTGAAAATAAAAAGCATCAATATTGCTAATGTGTATACAGAAAAGGTTATATCTTGTGGCTCTGAAGTAGAACTTACATCCAGACATAATAATGCAGATACATAAAAACTTCTGTTTGGAAGAACTAGCTGGGAGGAAAAACAATGTGAGATTTCAATATAGATTCTTTTTAATGTAGTTAACAGAGTACAATATTAAGGACTGACAGTAAAGTTGGCCAGCAATAAATGGGAGTTATAGTTACCTGTTTTAACATATAATAACTCAAATTGAAGTTACTTATTCCTTTTATAGGCAGCTCTTTTTTCAAGCGGTGGAGTACAGAAGTAACATTATCACCTCAAGAATGAATGTATTTTTATACATGTTACCATGTGTTCCTAATTTCTTTTTTTTTTAAGTTGAGCCTTCCCTATTTCTGTCATCTCCTGTTCCTTATTCTGCTGTGTGAAAGGTGGGGATGGGTGTCCTCTGGCTGCATCCAGGGGCTCGGCAGGCGCAGAAGTTCTGGCTGTGCTGGATTTAGGAAGATTTAGGCGCCTGGGTGCGGGTGGTGCCCGCGGAACACAGACGGGCAGGAGCTGGAGCCGCGGGGCGATGCCAAGGCAGAGCTCGGGGCAGCGGGACGGGCCGGGAGCAGCCGTGCGGGGCACGGGCAGGAGCGGGACGGGAGCCCGCGTGTCCCTGGATCTCTGCGGCCTTTGGACGTGTCCCCGTGCCGGAGGAGAGGGGCTGGGGTGTGGAAGTCATTAACCCCACCCGGGTGGAAAGCTGTGCTGTGCCCGCGCTCCGGAGGGAGCCGGCGGTGGCGGGGCTGGCCCTGCCCCGCGCCGCTCTCTGACCCCGCTGTCCCCGCGGTGTCCCCGCGCTGTCCCCGCGCTGTCCCCGCGCTGTCCCCGCGGTGTCCCCGCGCCCCTCCCGCCCGTCACCCCTCCTTCGCCGCGCTCTCAGCAGCGCGGGCCCGCGCTCGGGGCCGCCGGCGGCTCCCCGCCACCGCTCTGTGCCCCGGGGAGAGGAAGGAGCGCCGGACAATGGGGACGTTGTACCCGGGCTCTGTGCCCTGCCTGGGGAGCGAGCCCGGCCCCACTGCCACAGCCCGTGTCCCCGCACCCGGCGGTTCGCGGGCCGGCGACGCGGGACCGGTGCCGCAGACGTGCGGAGAGGAGATTTGGAGGGAGTGAACTGTGACAGCTTTTGGCTGGGGAGATAATGGAGGGGAACGGAGCGTTTTGAGCAAACGATGTGATAGGAAGGGGTGCAGGACTTGATGTCCCCCCTTGTACACAAATTTGGAATGCATGTGGCCGAGAAGGTGCCCCTAATATGAATTGAATACATGATTTGATTCGTAACTTGAGGTAAAACCTTTGGTGGATTTGCTTCTCTACTCAACACTTTCTTTTGCTTGGTTTTTTTTCCTCTATTTTTTACTGGCATTGGCTTCCTGGGAAGAAGGTTGCCAGAGAGCCTGCTGCATTTTCCAGGGGGTCTCTCTTTCTCTTGCTTTCCCCATTTCACCTTTTTACTCTTCCTCTCTCTTTCCCTTCTCTTGTGATGCACAACCTTCTTTCAAACATCCCATCTCACTTGTGCTTCTCCTCTTGCTTTCTCTGGGATTGCATCTGCTATACAGAGGGTTTATTCCTCCCCTCTGGTTGTGCTTTCTCTTGCCATTCTTAGCATATTTCTGCCTTTCTCTCTTTTTTTTCCCCCCTCATTGTCTAGATTTTCTCTCTTCTTCCTCACACTTTCTTCTCCTGTTTTGGGGAACTTTATTTTCCATTCTCTTCTTCCTTGTACCTCTCAGGTTTGCCATCCTCCCTGGCAATGTCTGCTCCGTGTTTATCAGCCCTTTCCTTCAGTCAGTTTTGTCCTCTCCTTGGTGTCTCAACAGGCAGTAGAAATAAACTGAAGTCCCTGGCCAGGTCAGAGGTTCTGTCCAGTGTGATGGGCAAAAAGGATCCTACAAACGAACAGAGGTTTTTATCTGTGAGGTCATTGGAAATTACATCTGCCTGGCCAGCTCCTCTCTCACTAGCAGAGGAAAGGTGGTGTCTGCTGATCAGCCTGACCTTCCCGTTAGCAAAAAGTGGTGTTGGGCCCTGCCCATGCTTGGTGAAAGCAGGGACACGGGTTTATTCTGTTAGTCAATGCATGCCTTGTCCCATGATCCAGTCAAACCTCATCACCCAAGAAACGTTGGAATTAATCAACTCAGATGCAGAGGTGTTGTAGTAAGTGATTTATCTGAGGATGGTCATGGTTCCCATTGGATGTGGATGATAATCCCAAATAGCAGAGAATTGGGATCCAGCCTCACAGCACTCACACCTCCACACTTCGTGGTGTTGCTTGTCACAGGATTGAGCCTGAAGAAACTCCACTCCAGGCCACCCAAGCCCAGTCCCAGTGGTTCAGGAAAATTCCATACTTTCTTTTTCGGGCTGTATCTTTTCCCAGACTTTTCCAGAGTGTGTGGCATTACCTTGCTCCATCAGAGTCATACCTCACCCTAGAGATGGCTGCCTCTGGATGGCAGATAGAGTGATGGAAGCACTACTAGGCTGGGCCACTGTAAAATATTCTTTATCAAAAATGAGCCTTGCAAAGAGGGCTGTAACTCTTTTGACCCCCTCCCTTTATTTTTTATTTTTTCCTGTAGGAGTATTTCGGCTATTTAATTAATTTTTTAAAAAAAATATCTCTCTTTCCAGACTTTTTATTCTAGTCCCACTGCCTGCGACTCCTGCGGGGTGTGAGGAGCAGGGCTGAGTGACAGGCTAATAACCTGCTCTGGCTCTCGCTCCAAGCCCAGTGGCAGGTGTCCCAGAGCCCCTATTGAATGCCACCATCCAAAAAAAATTTATCAACAATCTTCCTTCAACAATGATTTATTATTGCCATAATTTGCCTTGGTACAATGAGCTGCAGAGTGTATTTCTGCACCCGACTGACAGGTATTTGATGGCTCCAGGTTCCTATTTTATTTAGTCTTGAGCCTAATATGATTTGGTTACCCTCTCCCCCTCCTTCCCATCCCTCTTCTCCCTCCCCACCCAACCTTTTCTCATTTTGTTTTGTTTTCTATGAGTGTGTTTCGCATAACCCTGGGCTGGCTGACAGCGCTTGTAAAAACCAGAAGTCGATCTTGCAGTGGCTTTTCACCATTAATCAAGCTGCCTGGAATTGGAAAGTAACACTGACAGGCTTTTATCTTGGAGAGAAGGAGGATGGCAGATGTATTTTATGGTGGATGAGCCTTCACGGCTTCTATTAGACTGGGACTTCAGTGGTACAAGGTGGTGGTTTGGGGGAGGAGGGGAGCGAGGGGGAGGAGAAGCCGGGGAGCAGCCTATAGATAAATAGATCCGTCAGTCAGGCGATGTGGAGGTCTCCAGGCGGCCAGCCATTGTAGGTGACAGAAAAGGCAATCAAAGACAAAACAAATCAAAAGGTACATCTTATCAGCAGCAGGCCAGCTGGACTTCCACCGCACTCGGAGGCCCCGCCGAGGGCAGGAGAAATTAATCGTGCTGTCGAGGCCAGAGAAATTGTCGCCGCTGAAGGTCCAAGTTCAGGCGAGCGGAGGTGGCCAACATTAAAGGAGAGGGAGAGTGGGGGGCGGGAGGAGAGGAGAGGAGCGGGGAAGCGAGAGCCGCTGTCCCACCACCTCTCTCCCTCCCTCCCTCCCTCCCTCCCTCCCTCTCCCCCCGGCCGCCGCGGGCTCCTGACAAGTGCATTCATCGTGCGATGATAGCTCGGCACCTATGATTGGTACCTTTAATAATATAGCCCTCGCTCAGCTGTCACCCTGAAAGAACAATTTTTCCTCCCGCTTTCCTCGATGCAAAGATACATCTGTAATGAGAAGGGTGACAGAAAGTGGGAGCGCGGGGAGCCAAGGAAAGTTTGGAAGAACATTAATCAAAAAGTGAAGTTGGAGGTGATGCTGGCTGCTCGAGGTGCCTGTGCCTCCGGCGGGGAGCCAGCGGCGGCTTTGAAGCTGTTGTTGTGTTTCCTGGCCTTCGGTGCTTCAGGGCCCCTCTGTGAAGGGAGAGGAATCCTTGGCCCACCCTTGGACTGCAGCAACTTTGAAAGCCACTGCCCTCCTTCGTGCAGAGCTGGTCATGGTGGGAGGGACTGGCAAGTAGCCCCCTGTGCTGGGAGTCCTTGGTGTAAACCAGAATGACTCCATTGTGCACAGATTTATGCTGGACAGGGATCTCACTTCACCTCTGCAGCCTGGAGGAAGAAATGTGTGGTTACAAGTCCTGTGACTTTCCCTGCAGAGGGGCCCTACTCATGTCCCACTCTGGTCCATCCTTTGGATCCAGCCAGACTCAATCCACAGTGCCATCATTAGCAGCACTGGGCAGAAACTGCCTTATTTCCCCAAAGGAGGGGTTCTGCCTTCCAGGGCATGGTGCTCTTGTCTCCAGGCTGCAGCGTGGCTGCCCCTGCCTCACGTGCTCTTGGGGCTCCTTGTGCTTTAGCCCAAAGCCTCCCTCAAGCCCTGAGGATGGCCCAAGCTGCAGTTTTGTGCTGCCTGGAGCCACTGCCCACATGTTCTGTGCCCAGGGCCATCACAGGAGGTGCCCAGGATCCCACTGCAGGTGCCCAGCACTGCACACCCATCAGCCTCTCCAAGAAATTGTGTTGATGCCTTAGGTTTTAATTCTTATATTTTTTGAGTCCTGTATTGCCTAATGTGTAACTCTGAGGTGCCTTGTAGCCTGTGAGCTGCTGTTCTCTCATGCTAAGACAGACATAACAAAATCCCTCTAGGCCTGCTCTCCAAGGACACTCAGACCCAGGCCCAAAGCCTCTAAAGGGGGGGGGGCAGCTGGGGGAAATTGCATCAGTAGCTAAAGTTTTAATTAGCAAATTTATGCTAATATGCAAATGGACCAAACCTATAAAGGTGTGGGGAGCTCGTGACTCGTTGTCCATCTTGGGGTCCAGCCTGGAGCCCTTGGCATCCCAGGGTGCACCTTTGAAGGCCTCTCAAATGAACACCTACCTTTATTCCCTTATTCCTGTCCAGTCTCTGTTTCTGGGTAGCCTCTCAAGGCGTCAGTGCGGAGGGGAGCTGATGGGGAAGTTTGGGGGAGTATTTTCCACCCCAGATGTAAAAAAGACACCAGCAGCCCTGCACTGTGGGGTTGGGAGGAGCAGAAGGTGCCCACATCTGCAGGAAGCACTGAGAGGGCTCATTTTGCTGTATTTAGGGAACATGCCTATTTTAATTTAAGGGCTAAGCAGCACATCCTCAAACACAGTTATCTCCCATGGTTTTTAGCAGCTTTCCAGGCTGCCCAGCTCTGCTCTGCAGTTGTCAGTCCCTCCCTGGGATGAAGCCCCTGGGCTTGAATTCTTTAGCATTAGCATTTGGCAGTCAGTTCTCTCATTCTGTGCTCTCTTGTCCCTACAAATGATTTGCTAATCTGCATCTGGTTTTGTTTTTATCCTAATAAAAGCAGGGATTATATGAAGATCTGGATCAAACAGGTTGTCTGTAAAATTGGGGGTGCTGGTCTCTGTGGTCCACAGTTGCAAATCCCACAGGATCAGAAGAGAAGCAGGGAGGGTTAGGCAGCATCTCTGAAATGAGTAGTTTGTTCTATCTGGTTTCCAAAAATTCAGTGGTGATTGCTTCCTGCCTTCCCCGTGGAAGCAGATAACTTCTGCAGGCAGTGGTTGGTGGGTGTGTGAACCATATGGCTGGGATAAATGTTGGTAATAATGGGTGGTGAAAAGTGTCTTTGAGGAATGTTTCCCTCGTCCAGACGGAAGAGTTGAACCCAGAATGGACAAGCACAGCTCACACAGGGAAGCAGAGCTCTGGTCTCCGGGCAGATCTTACCAAGGACTCATAGGAGGGGAAATGGGTCCTGCACAGTTGGTTTGGTCTGTCCATGAAGGAGTTTCAGGGGATGCTTAGAAGGATGAACCATTCATATATCCTTTGCAAAGATAATTCAGATATGCTTTGCTGGTGCTAAAATGAGTATATAATGCTTTTGCCTGGTAATATTTTCTGTAGTCCATGACCTGGAGATGTAAGAGCAGGGACCTCTAACTCAAGTGCCCAAGATGGTTTTGAAAACTGAACAACAGATGTCCCATTCAGGACAGATACAAGGTTATTAGACAGTTTTAAAAAACTTTTCTGCTTTGCTTCATCTTTGTTGCGATGCTCTGGAGCTCAGTTCAGTTACCTGAGCACACCTGGGGGTGAGGTGAGTGTCTCAGGACCCCACAGCAGCTGTGGGGGTGGGCAGCTCTGACAGGTGGAGCAGCCTCTGCAGGGGCACAGGGGGTTTACATGGGGCCCCTGTGATTGAGTGCTGGGGTTTTCTGTGCAGTTGCTGCTGTCCTTGGGCAATATCTCCTCTTCCACAAATGAATCCGGAGTGTTTTGTGGTCTGTGTGATGTGGCAGTGCTGGTCTCGTTATTCTGTACTGCAGCAGTGGCTTCAGATGGGCTCCCTGGAAGTCACAGATGTGTCTGAAAGCAAAATCTGTTTTGGCCCTTGCAGCAGGGCTTGATCCCTGCAGGTTACCACCATTGCTTTTGAGGGGGAATAATACCCAGGGCAGAAAAGAGCAAGCCAGGCATCAGGGGGCTGAATCATTGACCCAGAACACAACTATTGCAGTCCCGAGTGTGCTGAGCACCCCGTGGGGCAGAGCTTGTTGTGGCCAGGGCAGTGCAGAGCACTGGGGGGGTGACAATTGCAGGGACAGTGCCCCAGGTCCAGGGGATCAGGCATGTACTGGGAATGCTGCTTTTGTCCTCGCTGGCACTTGCTTGACAGAGGTCCTGAACAGGCAAATGACTTTTGCTGAGGGGAGCCCAGTGCCACCCCCTCTCCCCGCCTGCACAGCAGCAGCCTCTGCCAGGAGCTCAGCCCAAGGCTGGACGAGGGCAGACCCGATGGTCCTGGCAGCCCTGTGTTCCCAGAGCCCCGGAGCCCACAGCCGGCCTCTCTGACTGCTTGAGCTCAGACCGGGAGTTGTTTTTATCACAGCTGCCTTCAACAACCCCTGTGGATTCCGCCTTCCCACAGGAGACAGGATCTGCGCGGGGCTGAGCAGGCAGTAAAACCTCAGGTTGTGCCGTTTTCCCACTTTTCATTGCAGACTCAGGAATGTGAGCTTTCTTTGGGAGAGAAAGCAAGCATCAGCTGCAGATGTGAGCGTGCTCTTCTCTTCCTCTCCGTCCCTGCGCCCCTTCCTATGCCTGGTTTCCGATCTGAAATGTGCTCAAATCTCTCCTCTTTCCCCGTGTTTGCCTGGTTTTACACCAGAAAACCACCACAAGCTCCCCTGGCTGCTGACAGTCGTGGGGCCGTCAGCCCGTGGGGGTGGGCAGTGGCAGGGCTGGGAGGAGGGTGCCAGGTTTGGGAGCCCAGCGGTGCCTGCAGGCTGCACAGGTACAAGGTCAAGCAGGTGTTATGTCCTGTTCTCTTTGGAAATCCTGAACTGGCACCCAAAATAAAACCCCAAGTGAAGGTTGTTTACAATGGTTTGTAATAAAAATAAATTAGTTCTTAATTTTTATTGTTTAAAGGGAAAAAAATTCTGCTCTTTCCCTGGACTGCTCACTTTATCAAAGTGTTACCACTAAATAGATTTTGTGGCTGTAACTCCCAGGGTATCTGTGCTGTCGCTTTGCTGGTGTCAGTGACTCACTTGGACATGCACAATTAAATATGTACATGGATGCACAGGTTCCAAAGCTATTAAAGTGCAGAAGAGATACAAATTGTGAACTGAGAGCCCAAAGTGTGTTTATGCCCAGCTCCCAGAGCTGGTGCAGAGGGTAGCACTTGTTTGTTCCTTTTAAAGATATCGAAATGTGAGGCAGGAAAAGCTCCTGTTTGCTTCAGGGCATTTTGAGGCTGGATGAGAGCAGTGCAGTTTATTTTAAACTCCTGCTGGTAACGACTCTTGATTACCAGGGTATCTTCTGTCATATAAAGAAATAAAAAGCATCATCATCTTCACCTCTCTGAAGTGTTTCCCACCCTGAGGATCACTGATGTATCTCACACCCCAGCTGTGTGCACAAGCATCAGTACAGAGGAAGGGTTTCCTAAACGGGTGTTCTGCTGGCCCTGCAGGGTGTAAATCAGGTCACTGGGGTGACACCAGCACATCCTCTGGCCATCCTGCAGCCTGAGGCAAGGTTGTACCTGGGTCTTGTGCCTGCTGACCCACTCCAAAACTCTTACCGTGCTTTGAGCTGCTGCGCTCACCCTGGTGCTGTTTGTGGGTACCCCACTTACAAATGGTAAAAACCAGTGCAAGAAGGGAATCAAAGTTTTTTCCACTGAGGGCATCTGGACCAATTTTTGAGATGGGAAGTTCTCAGGATGTGTATAGTCTTGAGTTTTCTTGACAGCAGTGGTCTCCTGGCTGAGTCAGCTGTCGGAGTATCTCCCGTTTTTCTGACAAAGGTTAATTGTGTTTTAAATGCTTTTGGCCACATGAAAACTAAAGACACAGCAATTTCTGCCCTTGGTGTGTACAAAGAGCGGGAATCAACTTTCAGGTACTACCAGACCGTGGCATCTGCACAGGAGGCACGTACACAGGATTTATGTGTATGCCCTGTCTCAGAGCAGGATCCGAGTGTGGCACTGCTCCACATTGAGAGGAAATCACAGCTTATAATATTCAACTGGTTACTATAACCCCCACCCACCCCAGGTTTAATATTAGAACTATTTTTCACGTTGAAACCGAAATAGTACAAAATATGGGCTTGCTGTAATTGTTGTTAGATTATGTGTCACCCTGATAAGATGTAACAAATATTTTCCTATACAGCAGGGCCCGTTTCCCTGCGAGTAATGGATGGAGAAACTTCTCATAGTGTGTAGGCAATCGGTCGTAAAAACTTCGCTGAGAAGATTAATGCATTAAGTGCAACCTTTGTGGAAAATAGGAAGAAAAGAATTAAAATAATCGTTTGTTCTTTCACGTTTAATATTAATAACCAAACTTATTTGGTGGGAATGTTCCTTGCTGCCTGTGCCTTCCTCCTGCCTGTGCCTTCCTCCGCAGGGGTGGCTGCGTCAGAAGTATTTCTACTTTTTCTGAAGATCTTTCAGCAGCACCTATTGTATATGGTGCAGGGATTCTTTCAACAGAACTATTTTTATCAGTAATATGAAAGACTTTTTTTCATGGGCAAAGCTCTGACACCAGTAAGTCTGCTGGACGTCACTTAATAGGCCAGATAAACATTGGCTCACCGTTTAGCGTGGAAGGATTTTCCCTTTGTACCACAGCTCTACGTCTTCCTTAGGCACTTAGTGGCCATCAGAGAGGTGGCACCCCGGGGACAGGGCCCCACAGAGCTGGGCTTGTTTGCTGTACAGACATGAAAGTGCAGAAGGAAAAGTGGGGCCTTTCTAGTGATGCCTTGAGAGGCTACCTAGAAACAGAGACTAGACAGGAGTAAGGGAATAAAGGTGGATATTTATTCAAAAGGCCTTCAAAGGCGCACCCTGGGGAGCCAAGGGCTCCAGGCTGGACCCAAAGATGGACCCCAAGATGGACGAGTCATGAATTCCCCACACCTCTATAAGTTTGGTCCATTTGTATATCAGCATAAATTCGCTAATTAAAACTTTAGCTACTGATGCAATTTCCCCCAGCTCACCCCCCTGCCCGCTTTAGAGGCTTTGGGCCTGGACAGTCTGGGTGTCCTTGGAGAGCAGGCCTAGGGAGATTTTGTTATGTCTGTCTTAGCATGAGAGAACAGCAGCTCACAGGCTGCAAGGCACCTCAGAGTTACACATTAGGCAATACAGGATTCGAAAAATGTAAGAGTTAAAACCTAAGGCATCCCTAGGAGCAAACCCTGTAGGAAACTGCAGCCCCTCCTGAGAACACCCTCACCGAGTTCTGCTGCTGCCCATTAGAAGGGTCCTTGCTCCTTTTTGGGAATTCTTTGGGACCAGCCCCTGCTCTGCTGCAGACTGGGCAGATGGAAGGATGATTTTACATGATGATGTAATGATTTGTTTTTTTCTTAAATTGCTCAAGGTTTGGGAAAACTGATTTAGATTGATTGCTGCTGCTTTCCCCCCGTGTGTCTTTGGAGATCTTGTTTTCTTCCCAAAGTACACTTGTGTACCTGCAGTCAGTCTCAAGTGACAGGTACCATCAGTCATGAAGTCTGCTGGGAAACCGGGGTCGGATGGAGCTGCTTATTTGCAGTGTGTGGCACACAGTTCACTTCTTCCCAGGTCTTTGCTTGTATCTGAGGTCTGGCAGGCTACCCAGCTTGAGTTTTACAGAGAATCACTTGTTTTACTAGTTGTGAGAGCAGATATTTCTCCCCAGTTTTACAGAGCTTGAATTTTTATAAAGAACATTTTGTAAGCAAAGAAACAATTGGCTTGCTAAAGGAGAACCAAGAGTTTCTGCCCCTTCCTGCTGATGGTAAGTGGGAACAGAGGTCTCAAGATTTCAGTTTTCCAGGAGGTACCACCCTTCACTGCCCCATTAGGTCTTTTGCTGCCGAGTGAACAGAGACAAATTTATCACTAAAAAGCCAATGCCATCAAACGCTGATTGGGCCTTTGAACTGCTCTGGCATTCAGAATTATTTAGGGCTTATTCAAACTTCTTTCTAAATTGATCAGTTAGATATTTCAGAAAACTCCAAGAAAAATGGTACTTATATTCTTAAATAACTACATTCATCATTGCCAAGAAGGACTTTCAGACTGCAACAGGAAAAAAAAAAAGGTTCAATTTACATCATGCAGCAGCTTAATTCACAGTGTCTCTTTCTATGCTGCCATAGCACTAAAACAGAATGTGCCATCCAGCCACAGTAAAGAGATTTTAGAAGCACTGTGAAAATTAGTCTGATGGTATAATTGCAATCTTTATTCATTTGGAGTCAATAAGAGAGTGGATTTTTAGGTTTGAAAGCAGGAATGCTCCTTGGCCAAAAATATTCACAGATAAACCAAAAATCATTCATGAAATCTATCTGTCACTATTGTTTAGTTGCAGATGCAGAGAAAGGAGTAGATAGATTATTTAAAGTACAAAAGCTAATTAGGGCTGGCTGACAAGAGTACTGAATTTTACTTTGAAGAATGGGACAGGTTTTTACATGACTGAGATGGTAGAATGTGATCAAAACATTATTAAATCCAAACTACCCAGCTTCCTCCCAGCTATATTTTTTTCTCCCCAGCAGTCTCTGCTGTCCAGCCCAGTTTCTGGAGCTGAAAAATCATTAGCAATTTCCACTAACAGCACTTCAGCACAAGGAAGAAACAAGCCTCTAGAGCATAAAGGGGTGAGGACAGAGATTTTTAGCAGTTGGACTCCTTCCCCAAAGAGATGATGACTGAGTTCCTGCATGTTTTAGAGGCAGAATTCTCTGATTTAACAAGGGAGCTTTGTTATATTTGATATGTAGCAATTAAGCCATGTAAATACATTTTATACAAATGTGCATGCTATGGCTTTGTGATAATTTTAGCTTCTTTAACTACCATGAAGTCTCAGAAGAAAGTCTCTTAGGAAAGTAAAATGAATAACAGAGGTGGATTTTACCTTTAAAACAAAAAAACCCCACAAACCCAAACCCTAGGAGGCCTGTGATTGCCTAATGCAGTATTACTGAGATTCTCCCCACATGAGGAAGCACTGACTTCCTGTGAAGGATTCATGGAAGGCTGAGTATCTCTTTGGTATTTGTGAGACCGTGTCTCATTCAGGAACACAGGTTTAAATTTTTGATGAGCTAAATGTATTAACTGAAAACTCGTCCTCTTCACTTTGCAGATGCTAAAAAGGACATTTAAAACCAGGCTCCTGTGATATGTTGCTATTTTTTCCCTTTCCACCCTACCCCAAGAAATGCTTATTTAAGTAGTGTACATGAGAGTTTTAAATCCCTAAAGGTTCTAATAAGGAATGTGAGATTGTTCACTTGATAAGGCTTCTAGATTTTTTTCCCAATACATCCATTTATGTGGTTACAGAGATTTGTATTTCAGTGTTACAAGGATCTAAATCTTTAATCATTTACCCTCAGAGTGCTGTGAAGCAATCAGGTATCCCTGCTTTACAAAACAAGGAAGCACACTTTGAACATGAGGCGAAGCTGAAGTTCATCCAAAGTCTGTGCAGAGTGGGATTTCAGTTTTAGTTTGAAAAATTTTTCCTGATCTGAGTGATAAAGTGGGGATAGTGGAAAAAACAGATAATCATGATGGAAGGCAATTTTTATTTAATCTGCTTTAGGAAAACCCAAGAAAAGTTTAAGTTACTCTGGGGGAAAGGCTTTAAATAGGGCCAAGATAACTATTATGTATTTCTGCATTCTCCAAGGCAGTCTTCAGAAAATAAAACCCAAACCCTACAGAGAAGTAAACACTTTTTCAAAGTCCCAATCTTTTTTTCCCTTTGCTGCAATCTATTTTTGTGTTGCAGATCCATTTCACTCACACTTGGCTTTGTTAATTCCAATTTATTTTGACTGTTTCTTTGACAGGCCAACACCCAGAGTGAACACACACACGCTTCCAATATTCTTGACATTTTTTATTATAAAGCACTTCAGACAAACTTTGATTCAAAACCAAACAGTTCTCATCTGTAAAAGAAAACTATTTTGAAACTGGATTCATAAAGAAAATAGACTGTTCTTACGCATCAACTTCAGTTAGAGCTCTTCTGTAACGAAATCTAAAGACAAAACTGATGGGTCAAGAGCTATTCATTTAATATATACTGATAAAAGGGAGACTAAGATGTTACACACACACACCATGGAGCATCTTATGGTTGATAATGAAATAGGAACACTCGATAGTTAATTCTGGCCTGACAAACCAGTCCAACATTTAAATATTCTTCAGTCCCAAAAGAGACAAACCATTAACATTTCTCATTCAATAACTAAGCCAGCTCTGGCTAAGGGTTAAAGCTACTTCAAAGCATCTAACATGATAAGCTTTTCATTTCATGTACTTCTCCTGTTGATCAGCCAAGATTTTTGCTGAGGATTTAGCATCATAGAAAAGTTCATTTATTTCTTCAATATGCTCTTTCTCAATGCTGTCTTTCCCATTAATCTTGGCAAGCAGGTTAGCTGGGGTCAGCAACTGCACAGCATACCTGTGATCAAACAGAGGCAGATGAGTAATTACAATTCAGTGCATCCCAGGAAACTGAAGATATGGAGGGTGGGACATTTGCTGGGAAACAGCTCTGCCAGCAGTATGAAAAAGTCAGCAAGCACACCAGCACACACATTCTTTAAAGGAGAAAAGAGGAGCATTACCACTCTTTTTTTAATAATTGTTAACAGACTGTGTCATGGTAAAGGAGAGGTTTGTCTCACTTCCAACAGTGAGTTACCCCACAGTGAGTGGATTTAGACTCAGTCATGCTCAGTAGAAAAGTGTGCCCAACTTACCTTAGGGTTGTCTTGGTACCAATTTCCCCTAAGTGGTTTAGAGCTTCTTCACTGATATTAATCCCTTCTGTCTGAGCACGAAGTTTTGTGATCTGTTGGGAAGAGTAAGTGAGATACAGCCCAAACAATTAACATGCTAAATTACTTAACTTCGCATCTGTAAACTGTCAGCTTAGAGAGGAGACGTTACAAAACAAGACAGTGTGGAGAGTTACCCTGGTGTAACTCACCACTAAACCAGAACGTGTAGAATTATAAGTCTTTGAACAGACAAATACAATGTTGAAAAAGCTATTTTCACAAAAGGAAGGTAAAGTAACACATCCAGACTGCTAACTCTTTAGGGCAACTCTGCATGGTTAGCAAAGCCTACTTACTATAAGGAGCAGAATATGAGAACTTATACAAAAAAATTGAAAATATATGTGAGAAATCAGTGGCAGCTGGAGTCTTGTGGACACACCAGTTACTGAAGTCTGCAGTGTATCACTGATGCTGTACAGCAGAGCCCTACAGAAAGCAACACCCTTTCCTTAGCAGCTCACAACACACTTTTTATTCAATTGACAAGAAGATAGTAAAATAAATCAAAAAGTTACTTTCTATGATTCACCTATTCCTTCAAGAAGAAAAAAAAATCACTAAGAAGAATCTAATCTTGCAAGAACAGTCTCAGGCTTGTACCAGTTTGAAGATCTTTACAAAGTTGGAGAGGAAGATATCACCAATAAGCCTGAGCATATAAAGCTGTAACAAAAGTGGCACAAGTCTCTCGGTAGTCTGTATTACCAGCTGAGTGATAAGGGGCAGACTGGATAATGATGTTGTGTTGTAGTGCTGAGATAACTCTGGAACTGCAAGCCTCATATAATACAGGTATTTTTCACTTTGGCAGCTTTGTAAACAAGATATCAAGAAGCACTCGTTTAAATTAAAGCCATAAAAATGCGCTCGGGGAGCCAGGGTAGGGAGCAGAGTAAGAGAGGGGCTTGAAATGGCAGAAAGTTGGTGCTAAGATATGTACACTAAACATGGGCAACGCTGCTGCAAATAGCAATTTCAGGTTGAAGATTTTTACTTGTAGATCACCTAGACATCCCCCTCCCTTCATTCAAACACTGCTACTTTGTTTTTCCTCTGCTAAAAACAAAGTATCAAATGCCACATCTTCAACAATGTTTTCCAAAATAACTTTTTATCTAGCAACCTGGTTGAACATTACTGAAGGATTGGGGCCCAAGCCATTAACCCACCAGCTTGCTTACATATGCATTTATTATGGAATAGGAAAACAAGTGCTTATCAGGTAAAATACATTAGGAACAAAACATCTCAGTTTTAACCTCTAATATCCAACAGGAGGCACATAGGTAAAAAGTTAGATTATAGTAACACCTGACTAGAATAAGCATAGAAGTGAATTTTTTCCCTATTCTGGTTGCACTAAGGTTACTGTGTCTCAGAGCAGCACTTCACAACGCGATTTCTACTTTATCAACATGCACAAAAAATATATTTTGAACTGGTTATGAACAAAGTTTCTGTAGATACATGACCAGATTCTGTGCTGATAAAGGAATTAATTGTGAAGGCAAGGAATCTCACAAAGAAACATCAGCACCAGAAACTTCTTCCTAATATGAAAGACAAATGAGAGCAAAACTAGAGATTTAAACTTACGGATGCCTTGTTTTTACCTCCCTTTCCCCCAGCTGTACTCAGAAGCCAAAGTTAAATGTAACAGCTCCTCCCTCTTCTCCCATGAGAAGTTGCCATCCAAAATCCTTAATTTAAGGGAAGATGAGATTATCTCACTATGGGAAGATGATTTATGGGGTCCAGTGTCTGGACTCTATTTTTAGCTTTAGGCAATGCTACTGTGAACATTTCCTTTCCTTCAGCCCTGGGGAGGGTGGAAATAAGAGCACTTACCCAGGTCTTCTGAAAATCAGCAGTTCAGAAAGTATCTTATCTGCACGGTAATACAGCACTAACTACACAACATTCTCTTACACTACAGGGAAGTCCACATTGTCTTTAATACCCCCAGGCTGAGTAAAAGTCACACATGAAAATTTGGTTTGTGCAGAAACTAAACCTAATTGTAATGTTTTATCACTGGGCTGCTTCTACTGCAATCTACACCCTAATGCTTCAAAGTGTCCTTTAGGTACAAAAAAATCATCCTGAGAACAGCTCAGAGCAGCATCAGTGAAAAGCTCCTCAAACCAAATGAAATGAAGCTTTGCCTCTACGTTTATGTTCGATAAATGCCTCGGCTTCACCTTGGCACTTATCCAGCAGCAGGAGACCATTATCTGGTGACAACGCTCTCCTCCATTGACACTATCTCTTAAATAATACAAAGAATTGACATGGTAAACCCTAATGTCTTCTGCATTGTGTCACTTCCCGGCATTGAGACGCTAATGAGGGGGGATCTTTGACACAATGCATCATAATGGCACCAAGCATTATAATCGATACACAATAAATTGTGATGGCCCCACAGGAAAACTTCCAGGCGTTTGGAAGGCTATCTCTGCAACTGCTTGCTGTGCTTACATTTCCAAACTTGACTAGGAGCATGAGAACTCCCCCGGTTTCAGGAGACAGCCCCAATAGGTTAAAGCTACAGTACAGGGCACAAAGGCGAAAATGCAGAGCATGAGGTTGTATTCCTCAATCCCTTTTGAGTCTCATGTGAGGGAAAACCCCGAGGTCTGGGACCGAAGATCCCAAGATATGACACTTCATCTTATACCAACTGAAAAAGCACTATCTGCTGAAATCTGCAAACTATGGAAAGCACATCTGTGCAAGAGATTTCTTCAGCTGACAATTCATGCCTTCCTGCAAGTGAGGTGCCACTTTCAGCTCCAGATGTGCTCAGTAACTCCTCAGTGGCTGGGAGTCAGAGAAGTTGTGTGCAGTTTGAACCAGCTCACTGTATTGGCTCCTAGAGAAGGAGGCTTTTCACAAGCAGGAAGCTTTCTGGCACAAGCCCTGGTGACCACAGAGTCAAACAGCTCTACAGCAACAGAATAGGCAGAAGGTGGGCACAACTTTGGGGACTTGTTACAAGTTCTTTAAAATGCTGTGCATACCTGCTTCATTTCCTGGGGTGTATAGAGCATGGTTCGGATAATCATTACTCGATCCAGCAGGTCCAGTGGTATTCCATGAGGAGACACAATATCCTCTGTGCCTCTAGAGGAGAAACCAAACAGAAAAGAGATCAGACACTATTCTGAGTTCAGTACATTGATTTGGTTAAAATCTGAATCTAAAAAGTGACTGTGTTAATTTACAACTGTTGTGTGTCCACAGAGACACACACCCAAGGGTCAGAGACAGGAAACATTCTGGTCTAAGGTTCATTCCAGACAGACCCAGGGAAACAAAAACTGTTGCTAGAGCTCTTGAATATGCCACTCAAAAATAGTGAGAGGTGCCTTCCTGCCTTGTATCTCACAATAAAGTCTGATCTAATGTTTCAAGGTATCTTCCAGCAAGGAAAAAATCATTCTTACTAAGTTGTTTAGCAGGATCAGCAGAAATTATATATACTATCATCCATTTGGGGAACATCCCCTGTTGCTGAGCAAGCCATTTTTTCCCCAGTCCCTCCAGTGAGTAGTTCAG
Source organism: Daphoenositta chrysoptera (assembly GCA_013397915.1). Taxonomy (NCBI): domain Eukaryota; kingdom Metazoa; phylum Chordata; class Aves; order Passeriformes; genus Daphoenositta; species Daphoenositta chrysoptera. The sequence continues at coordinate 910,743 of VZRO01007383.1, forward strand.
TGGTTTACATTCCATGCTTGCAATCCTGCAAAATGAGAAGTGTAGGTCTCTGTATGAAGGACAGGGCAGGATCTAGACGATTTATTTGTTTGATGTACAACACAGCAGCAAAGCCTGCAGACACAGGTACTCTGGGGTTCCCAAGACCACCATAATTTGCTGTGAAGTTGAGAGTGAAAAGATACCCAGGTTTAATTTATGACAATTACAGAGACTGCAGTAAAAACAGTGAAGTAAAGAACTGCATTTCTAAGTTCAGTGGTAGTACTTAGGCACTGCAACTCTTGCCATGGTCCTCCAATATTAGATGCCACTATTATATGGAAAGCTTCCTTTCTTAAACCACAGCTTTTTCATAACAAGATCTGCAGTGAATCCATGCTGACAGAGCTCTACTTCCTTTACTTTTACAAGACAGCCTTTTTGTATCTTTGCAAAGAGAGTGCTGTAGTGTCCACCTTAAACATTTTTGAAGGGCTTATCATTTTCACTTCTAAGCAATGCAAACAGAGAAAGATTAATACCAGATGAGCCACTATGAGGGAAAGGAAAAGCTGGTTATACAGCTGAATTAAATCAATTCAAGGAGTAGCAATCATTGCTAATGACAGCTTGTTTAGACGTAATTAGACTGAGACCACAAACTAGTAGTAGAACTTACAGAAGAGTCTGAAAGAGGAGAGCACTTTTACTGAACATGCAGAGAATGCTTTTTGTGGGTGCAAAATATCAAAGTGAAGGCAAAAAGTGAAGTGAAGATGAAAAACAAGTTGGTTGGCAAGACTGAAAAATCACAAAAAGCCAGACCAACATAGCAGGAAAAGGGAGAGGCTGAACTGTGACACACTTTAACAGTAAGAACAAGAAGCTGAAGTCTGATGGAATTAGGATGGCAAACAGCAAAATAATCCAGAAGCAGGAAACAATGATTATTACAGGTTTGTAGTTCTGGTGCTTTTGATGTCCCTAATGTGCAGGCAACATTGCACATTATTGGTATACAATAAAAACGGTAACTGATACAGATCACCCAGGAAGTGAAACAATTCAGAAGCTGTTAGAGGGGGACAGATGTGTTAGGGGAAAGGAGGAATTTCAGTCAGCCTGGCATTAAATGCTTGTCCCATCATGAACCTCACGAGCAGCTCTTGAGCACCGATGCAGCTTGCAACTCATGCAGAGGATTATCCCAGGTGTCAGTGTCACAGAAAGCCTTCAAAGATAATAACTACTGATACAGCTAATTCCAAGGTTTATGGACCAATGCAAACAGGAAAATTCAAGTTTAGACATCATACCTGATAATGCAGTTTCCTCGGTTGGAAGCAAAGATGACAATGGGGGAAATAGAAGATTCCAGAGCTCGGTGCAGGTATGTGAAACACTCAATATCCAGCATGTGAACCTCATCCACAAAGAGCACACCTGGCACTAGCTCTGCAATGCCTTGATCGATGTATTTGTTCACCACCTTATTTATCTCTCCTCGAAGCTTGTCTGAGAACAAAAAGAATCTGTTGGTTGTTCTGCTAAGGAACTACAGGTCAGTAGATAAAGATTGAAGCAAGGAAAATTCTTCTTGAACGTTTTCATGGTTTGGTATCTTACTGCCACAAGGAAAATATCTGTGACACTAAAATTTTGTGGCATTTTGTACTGTACTGGGGAGCCATCTGTGCAACAAAGTATTTAAAAACTGAATTTCTCACACTTAGGAAAAATTGATTGTTGTAGGTTTGTGGAGTTTGGTAGTGGGTGGAAAAGTCAGTTAAACATAAGTTTAAACATGAAACTTACTGAAGTATCCAAGCATGGCTGAAAAGAACATCACTGAAAGAATGAAATCTTGCTACTCGATTTCAGCAAAGAAGTTGTGTTTAACCAAAAAAAAAAGAAAAGGCTATAAAAGTTTCTGTGAATCTACTGCTCTCAAAGCTATGCCAGATGTTACATCAATAAATCTGGTATTAGAATAAGCAAAGCAACCTCTGGGACAGACAAAATACTTCAAAAGACGGCCATTGAGTTAGGTATTGAAACAGATTTTGATTTAAATTTAGATAGTCATTTAGTGAAGCATCATTTCTTTCAAAGCAAAAAGGAGAACAGATATGTCTGTAGATACTGTTTTCTCCAAACACCTGTAGGTTGGAAGAGCAGCAGTGCATGTGGAGCATCAGTTCCTTAGACAGCTGTTCCAGAGGTGCCATTTTTCTATTTCATCACAATTCAGTATGGTTGCTACGACATGTTTTAGATGTTGTGTACTATTGCTGTTCAGTTTGGCTCTTTGTTGAAAGCCTGAACCTCACACTGTGGCAGGAACGTTGTGGGAAGGGGGATGGCACTGGCATTCTGACCTCTCCCCAGGAAGATGGGTGCAGAGCAGTGTCTACATTTTCCCACTACATGCACAAACTTGTTGTACTGTCTCCAGCCAGTGCAATTCTAGCAACTGTATCACTGCTTTTTGAAATCTGAATATTTATGAATATGTATTATGTAGGCATTCATTTCAATATAGTAACTCTATTTTTAATCCTTTTCTAACTGGAAAACAGAAAGATTATATTGGTCTCAAAATACCATACAGGTTTCATACCAGTAATTTCAGTTTTCTTAGGCTTCATCAACTGTCCCATCATAGAAAGGATGTCTTGTCCTCCCTAGGAAAAGAAAGTTACAGATCAGCTATGAGGTAATGTAGTAAGCACATATCTTGGGAATTTTATAGATCAGGAATTGGTTACAGAAATTGTTTCTTACAATTAACTTGGCAGTTTATATCAGCAGTCTTTGATAATCTGTCAGAGTTTAGGTTACTTCACCACAACAGTATTCTAAACATAATCACCTAGCTACTTCCTCATCCTTTGTTCAGCCTTGCTCATCTGGAGAGCGATATCCTCTCTTAAAAAAACTGTCACAGAGGAACTCTTAAGGCATGAACTTGTCAGGGAACACAGAGACTTGGATTGCCTGAGTGCACAGTAGGTGTTCAGCCTGTCAACACAGGAAGAATTATTCTAAATGTTATGACTTTTGAATACCATGATTTTTATCAAGTAAATTATTTTTTTGTAAATAAGGAGATTTATTTTGAAATTGACTAAGTTAAAGAGTTGTATTGTTATATTGTTGAGATTTCAGCTTTTAAACTTGTTGGTGACTTCTGTTTCTGAGACAGGTAGAATTCCCTCAAGAGTGGATTTATGTTAAGACACAGCAAGGAGTAATTCTCCTATTTTCTATTTTCTTTCTCTGCAATACATGCAGAGCTCTACTGAAACTCACAAAGAAGTTTAACAAGTGGCTATGAAACATCTCTGAAGAAAGCAAGAGCATCAATGGAAGCCACAGCAGTCAAAAATACTTAGTATCACAGTCCTTGCAGTTTCCATTTCATGGCCATGAAACCATAAACACAGAGGAGAATATATTAATCTGCATTCAGAACTTCCAGTAAATGCAATGATGCAGGTCTGGCTGCTGCTACCTCACAGCTGTAGGCAGCTCTCTGGAGAGGAAGCAGTACTCTCTTTTCCTGGTCACAGGGAAAAGCCCCCATCGCCCTTTTCCTGCACGTGACGGGGCACAGTGGTGGAGGGAAGGAGAGCAGGGTCTAGGTTATGCACTAACTGTGAAGGTGGTGGATCCCAAACACCTGTGTGGAAGCTCTTCTACAGCTCCAAGACCGTTCCCTGTAGTGCCAGGAGTGTTACTCTGACCAGTATTCCATGACCAGGTGTGTGAATCCTAAGGAAGCAACTGCCTCTTTAACCTCCATGGCAGGGCCCTGAGGCAGCCAGCTGCAGCACGACCTCCCCGAGGAGAGAAGAGCCAGACTGGCCTTCAAGGTGTAACACCTACTGCTTTTCCTACAGTGGAATCTCTGAGGGTGAGTCGGTTAGCTCAACTTCCTACATCTCAATTATTCTGGTAACATCGCATCTATGTCAAATAATTTTTCTGTAAAGACTTCATCTGTGAAGTCAGATACCTGAGGTCGAGCATTGGCCACATCCAAGTCATGCAGGGTGACATCCTGAATAATTTCCTTTTTCTTGTGCACATCACCTTTTGGCAAGGGAACATACTCTTCAGCTTCAAGGTCAAATTCCGTAGCGTAGATATCACACCTGCCTTGCCTCTGAGGAACAGCAAAGAGAAACCCAGGTATAGAATTAATTTCAGTGCCAAAACCTTGAGTGACATGAACTCGATAACGGGGTTAGTTCACAATTCCAGTTCTGACAAGCTTCAGATGACAATCCAGACATCCCACTCCCTGCTTAGCAACAGGCATACCCTATCTACTGATCAAAGCTCAAAAACTCTGTTGAAAAACACCTGATATTTTCAGTGGCAAGAATATTCCATTCCTCTCTCCCCTTCTTTTAACCGTATGCAATTCTTGCTAAAGGACAAATCCAGCAGATTACCCAGAGATTGGGAGAACTGTTCAAGAGTCCTTTGTAGGTGGGTGATTTATTGTATGATAGAAAATATTATGCTCATCCATTAAACAGCAAGTATCACTATACACTACTTTCTAAATCAGATATGAAAAGAATGCTAACTAATGCAGTATTCCCTTCTACATGTATATATCTTGTGGAGAAAATACCAGAGCGATAAAAGAAAGATTAAATACGCTGCACATGTCAGCCTGAAAATGACTAAAGTTGCTTGGTTTTTCCCCTCTTCCCTTAGAGATGCCTTGATCTCACAGAAAAGAAAACTCATCCAGACAGCATCAGTGATAGCTTCCTTGCCAGATGACCTTAATTGTGAACCGGATCACCACGTTCTTTGGGTGCAAAAGAGACTTTTCTCTCCAGATAAGGAAAGCACTGGGCTCTTTTTAAAATTTCCATGTAACCATTTCATGTCAGTTAAGGTTAATAAATCAGAGAGCCTTCTGACAAAGGCAGAGAAAGGTCTGCAAGAAACACACACCTGCATAAAAGTACAGAACTTTTCTTTTACCTTGACAGCTCCACTGTTTGCCTCAATATAAATAACGTCACCAGTTTCCACTCGCTCCTTCTGCAAGCTTTCAAAAATACTCGGGTCCAGCTGGAGACAAGCAAACAGCACAGTTGGTTAAAACAGTTCCATATTGTTATGGTAATCAAGGTAAAGAAATTCAGTTTGAAGCTCACTCCCACCAGACAAAATTAAACTGCAACTCACCCCGACAATACCTCTAGGATTTTATAAAGCTGTAATATTTGGAGTAGGGATAGAGAATAAATCTGAAATGCACAGAACTCACTGTCTTACCAAAAAAATCTGCCATCCAAAAGGAAGTGACAGTGCCAGAAACATAATGGTACCAGGTACAAAACATACCTCTGAGTAATGTAACAATGTATTTATACCTAGGAAACAATAGTTCTCTAGCTTCCTAGGAAAACTTTTATAAAAAATTTCGCTGTAGCATTGAATTGTGTTCCTTGATTTCTTGAGTCATCCTCTGTGGAGCTCTGTGAGGGAGAGTGGGTGTGGAATATATTAGATGCCTTTGTTTCTCTTGGTACATGTTTATTCAGTTTTGCTCTTCATTTCCTTGTTTTCAGAGTGAACAAATGAAAGATGATACTTAACAACAGAGACAGCTTTTAGTTCTCTCCTAGTCTGACAGGGAAATTGAATGGAGACAAGGAAACAAAAGGGAAGTGGGTCTGAGCTGGCAACACACCAGCTCAATTTCCAGTTCTCCATCAAATATTCACTAGAGCATGACACCCCATGCAGAAAGAAAGGATGTGACAGAAAGAACAATTTATATTTAAACAGGCAATATTTCCCTAGCCATCCTCAAAAATTTGGTTCCTGACAATCAGGAAAACAAAACCAAACAAGGCCTTTCTCGTTTGTTTATTACCATGAACATGAATTCATAGCCAGGGTCAGAGTGTATCACAGACTGAGACAGAACAAAGTTCACATTGCCAACTCAGCCCATTTTTTGTGGTACCAGTGATCTACAAAACTGCATCAGGATCTCTTCCTACTAAAACTCACCTTTAACTCATTGAAGACATACAGTTGTGTGCTGCCAAACAGAGAAATAACAGCAGCTGCTAACCAAGTGATGATGGGTTTATCTCCTATTTCAATTAGTAGGAGACAAGACCAATATCCAAATATTCTACATAAAGCAGATGAACATGAATAGTCAGGATAAAGTTGTCTAGCCAAAGAAAGCAGCCTCCTGGCAGCCTCACTTGACAGAGATGGGGATCAAGAGCTTGAAATGGAAATAAGAAGTGCTAAAAATAGAAGCTGCAAACCCGAAATACTTAAGGAAATCTCTGAGACTCTACTACACGAACCTTCAACTGTTTGGTTCCCTTTGCAGTTTTGAGTCCTATAATTACATGGCTGATGGTTTTGCCATATCCCCCCATAGGATTCTCAGTCTCACAGGGAGTTAATTCTGTGACTTCTCCTTCATAAACCTCCTTGGTCTCTTTAATCCTCAGCCCTGCAAGAAATTGTTAAGAATAGTTTCAGTATACACTTAGCAGTCTGCTGCTTTACTGTCAACAAAATGTAACATATTGTTAGGATGCTTTACATTTCATGGTAATATTTTACTTTTAAAGGCAGAAAGATGAATTATTGTTCTCTTCTTCAATCTTAAGTGAGAATATTCATCCTGTGCATCAGACCAAAGCTCAGCCCAAGTTCTGACCTCCTAAGAAGTTTATTAAACTTTTAGAAATTACTTTCTTCTATTCGTTATTACTAGTTCTTGAAGCAAATGTTAGGATCCTCTGTCTCTTCTCCCTCCCACAAAGAGGGAATTTGCTTGATTTTTTCCCCTATGCTAAAGCCAGAAATACAGTTCATCCTCTGAAACTAGTGACATTAATATAATTGCGAGTTTTACACAATTTTTAGACCATCAGAAAAGCCCTGCAAAATTAACAAAAAGATAGGGAAAAAAAAGTACCTCCATAAAAAACTACGTTTTAGCACCTGAGTTAAAAGTGTTACATTGATTAACAGGTATTGTGCTAGAACATCATAAAACTACTTAAGGGTTAATGTATAATTTCAAATATTTTTCAAGTTAATAGCAGAAGTTGAGCTAGGTAAAATTTAGCAGAAACTCCTACAATGCAAATTTAAAACTATTTCAAAATAGCTGAAAATTACATCCTTACTTCGTTATTTTTCAGACAGCCAAGCAATCATTAGAGTATCTGGGTATCTTCTGTTCCAGTCACAATTACTGTTTAAATAACTAGGTTATTTTAAATTGATAAATAATATAGAGCTGACGAGATCTACAGGTTGACTGTTTCAAAGCAAACCCACTATCATCAACACCACCAATTATGTACTTTCTAACTACACAGAAGTTCAAAGAATCCACATCTGAAGAAACTCTCTAAAGTATTTTATGAGACACACATGCCATACCAAAAATAATGAATGGGCTGTAACAAGATATAAGGAAGTCATCCTGCCCAGTCTGAGGGTATTGTGACTTTATAAAACTTTCCTTGTTCCGTAACTTTTCATTTTGCTTTGAAATAGATCAGACACTTCACCAGTAATTTTGAGCTGCTGATAGGGGCTATAAAGAACTGACAAATACGAGTCTGTCTCCCTCTACTGGGCCCAAATTCAGACCAGGATCTGAAATGCGAGAAACAGCTTAACTGTATAACATGACAAATTCTTGGTAAGAAATGATTGCTTTCTCTTACTTAAGACTACGTAAAAAGTTGTGTATTAAGTTAATTTCAGTAATTTTTAAAATGTTTTTCAGGTATGCCAAAACACCAGACAGAAATTAATGAACCTTTGAGTTATAAAACTGACCTAGATGAGGCTGCATCACACTGGCTCATATGCAAGGAGTGTGAAGCAATATGGGAATCTGCACACTGAAACTGCTATTGCCACAAACTGCACCAGGTTTGCTTGTTCTTTTTGTTTTGCTTTTAAACTTGCAGGACAAGCTCTATTGTGCTCTGAAACCCTGGCAGCCTGTTTGTGTTTAAGGTACAATTTGTATGCTGCTGAAGCATGCAAAGAATCTTCCAGTCCCATTTCATGTGAAAAGAATCCAGTTCACGTGCTCATTCTGTTCCACAACTCAAAGCCAAGTCAGTGAGGGCAAACCCAGGGATTTGCTTCAGAAGCCTGCCTCTAATCCAGACTAATGTGCTTTGAAGAGCTGTGTCTGTAGAAAATATTTACAGATGAACACGATCTGAACTAAGGAAATTGATGCTTTGAACTTGCTGCTGATTATCATTTGATTTCAAATTAATCTGCATGTGTCAACTATGATTCTCAAAAGAGTTCTTAGAGACATCTCCTACTTCCAAATCAGACACAAATCCAAGGCAGCAATTGTGGGCTATTTCATGTTTTGGTTCAACAGCACTCCATGGAGCTAAACAGTGCTTGCTTGACTCCCGGCAGGTACAATTTGGCAACACAAGGAACAGTTACACTACTGAAGTGGCTCCTGCAGCAGTTATTTGTTATTGCAGCTGAGCTCTAACATTAGCTGCTATCATCATCCTCACCAGCTGCTAATGAGCTCTATACTGGATTAATCTCTCCCAGGTTAAATTTCTTTTACCCCATACAACAATCCGATTTCCTCATTTCCCACTCTGTCCTTTAATGTTTCTTACATATTATAAGCTCTCTACTGCATCCCAAACACTACTTGGCCATGAAAATATGTCAAGTCTGTTATTAAAAGACTCTCAACAATAAAAATTCTGTAAACTCAGAGTAACTCCTTCTTTCTTATAAAATGATGGGTCCAAACCAGTCAGACTCTGTAGTTTCCAAGAAAAAAACCTCTAACCATTAAGTAAAAAAACCCAGATGTTAATATCTCTGATAATTTTTTAAAATTCAGGTGGCTAAACCCCCTTGAAAGTAAAATGCACGGTATGAGCAACGATGATGTACAAAGAACCTGCTACCAAGGAACCATACAAACAAACAAAACTCAATAAAACCTAAATGAACACTTTAAGTACTGATGGACATATGAGCTGAAGCTTCCCTTGCACCCAGACCCAGCTGCCACTGCACAGAATCTTTTTTAAAAAAATGCATCCTTGTAAAATATTTCTTTATCAAGCAGGGAAGCTAAAACCTACCTGAGATTAAAACCCAACTGGAAAGTGTTTCATTACAAGAAATGGTGGTTACTAGTCCTTTAAAATATTTCAGAGAATTTTTTTTTACACTCATAAAAATATTCAATAAAGGCTGCATTATGAAAATGTGACACGGAATTCAACAGAAAGGAATAAAAGAAGTTCCATCTTTCATTAACACTAATATTTGTTTAGAAATGTCTCTCTATTGACATTCAGGGAATGCAGGGAACTAACAATGTAACTGGCTGTTAAACCTCAGAGGGTTAAAATACTGCTATCTCTAGAAATGACAACATGGATGGCATAAGTTTCATCTGTTGGTTCAGGTTTCCAAATCTCTGACAGGGAACTTCATCACATCAAGGAAATTTTGCAGACTACTCCCTCCCCCAGGCCCTGCCAGTTTCATGGTAACCAGAAGACCAGAGACTACTGAAAGTTGCTTTCTTATAAAAGTCAATGAAATACTTTTGTTTCACTGAAGAACTGAGAGACTTCTTCACCCTGCTGCTGCCAGATGAAGTTCAAGAGGAAACATGGTACTGAAACAGGAAAATTAACTGTTAATATGTTAAGGACTAATATCAACTGGGCTTTCTTTAGGCAATCCTCACACAAAGAAGGACCACTTCTATCTGCATTTATTAGCTGTCAGCAGCAATCATATAAAAGATTTTAGACAGTCACTGAGGCTGTATTGCAAATTAAGCCAATTTACATCAAACCTGTAAATGCACCATATAACTGAGGAAGACATGAAGTGTTTGTTTAGTTGGCATGGAACTTTCTTTGTGCTCACTGGAACAGTAAGTCAGGCTAATGCTGCCGTTTGGGAGCTCATGATTAAGACTGTTTGTTTAGCAGGGTGAAATTACTAAAGTAAAAAAAAAAATCGGGAGGAGCATTTTTCTGTCTACAAGTATTTCTGCTAAGGTAAGAAACTAAAAGTTATTTTTTCTTTCAGCTTTGTTCAGTCACAGGCAAAATGGAGAGGTGAATGTGGAGGATGAGAGAATAATTTGGTGAAATATAAAACATAATAGAATAATTAAGTTACAGTTTGTAAACAGAAAACCTGATTCCACTAAGTGTGAAAGAGATTCACTAAATTAGGATGAGCACTGAAGAAAATTTGCATACAAAAATCTGAGAACATGGTAGCCATTGTAAAGTTTTTCCTTTCTAGATGACTGGGAAAAAGGAAAATAAGTATCATGCAAATACTTAATTCTTCTTTTCCTGAAACTTACCAATTGCACGTCGGAAGTTTTCCATTAAAACTTCTGTTTTCTTGATCTCAGTGGAATAGACCTCACTTCCAACCATAGGACAAAAGGGAACTTTGCTTCCCAGTTCTTGAGCAATAGCTAAAGCCAAAGCAGTCTTTATAAAGGAAAAAAAATACAAAACCCAGACTTTAATTTTGAAGAGAATTAAGAAAGGATTCTTTTTGCACAAAGTTAACTTTCCTCACTATATCACCTTCTATATATCAATTATCAATTTAATGGTAAGACTATTCTGTCTGACATATATTTCTCACATATAACAACCCTCCTCCAACACAGGTGACGTCAGCCAAAGACTTTTAAAAAGCCTCAAACACACAATACTGGGCATTTGAATTTGACATCTGATACAGATGCAAAAAGCCTTAAATAGCATGGGGGAAAAAGTAAACCAAACAAAAATTATTCTGGCTTTAAATATAAAAGTAACTTCTAAAACCTCTTCATAGCCCATGTCACCTGTGTGTTTAGTAACCTACAAGAGGTGGTTTCACATTAAAGATGCTGAACACACCACTGGGTACTGCCAGTGTCGATGACATGGCAAAAGTAAAAATATAAAGTAGGAAACTATATCAATACAGTGATTGAAAAAAAATTCTGGTAGATGAAAACATTTTGTAAAACAGATGACAAATCTGTTTTGACAAAACAGAATTGGAAATACTTTATTTAACAACAAAATAGAAAAATAATACCTTGCCAGTTCCAGGAGGTCCTGCCAACAGCACAGCTCTGCCAGCCATTTTTTTGCTTTTGATAAGCTCCACTATAACCCCACATGCCTATAAGTTAAATAAGTATTTACACTGTTAACACAAGTATTGCTATAGTAGCTTTTGTTCCAACACTACTTTAAGAGTTTAGAAATAACAGGTTTTACAAAAAGTAAAGATTTCAATTTCACGCACACAAAAAGAACCACAAGATCAGAAAAACCTAATTTCTACAATCATTTTATCTGACACAGACATTAAAAATCACAGACAAGATAACTCAATCTGTGAGCTCTGACTCCTTTTCCCTCCCGCAGTCCCACACGCAGAGAGAGGTCTGAAAGTAAAGCAGGAAATTAATCTTCGCTGCCTGAGGCGCAGCTCCTCTCCAGACCCTCTTTCAGAGCCGGGCGGGACGGGCTCGGAACACCCCGCTCCAGCGCAGGTGTCCCTGCCCGCGGCACGGGGGTGCAACGAGACCAGCTTTGAGACCCCTTCCAACCCAGACCATTCCGTGATTCTGTGATGGTTTTATCCGGGCACCGCATTGAAACGGGTGCTCCAATCCCTACTCGCACCAAATCTGCTGACTCTCGGTCGGTTCCTCTGTCCGTAACACCCCAATTTCTACACCCGGGACACCGTCAGGGTCCTTGGGCGAGGCGGGAGCGGAGCAAGTACAGCCCCGACCGCCCCCATCGCCCCTCACACCGCAGCGGCGGCACGGGGGAGCCCAGGCCCGGCTCGCACTCGCTGTCGCGACTGGTCGGAGCCCCCGGCCCGGCCCCGCGCTCACCTCCCGCGCGTTCTCCTGCCCCACGAGCCCGGCCCCCGCCGGCTTGGCGGCGCCGCTCTCGTCCAGCCCCAGCCCTTTGACATGGCTGTGGGCGGCGATGCGCTGGGTCTTGGAGGTGCTCTTCACCTCCTCGATCTTCATGGCGGGCAGGGCAGGGCAGGGCAGGGGCAGCTCGGCCCGGCCGCCCCGCGCTCCTCGCACGCGGCCCGCGCGGTACCGGGGCTGCCGGCG